>WEDG01000547.1:0-24963 GCA_017591395.1 Schistocephalus solidus
TACATCATGCACACTCTCCGCTCCCTGCCATTCTTACCGCCACTACCACACCCCTTCTACCATGAATAATATCCCCCAGCTTCTACCGATTTCTCCTGCAAAACAATGCGCCCGCAACTTCCAACTCACGCATCGGCCTGGTCGCTCACCTGCGAATCCATCGCACGGAGGTTGGTTAACCAGTGCCTGGGGCTCCGGCATACAGTCGCCGCGCCCACCTCCACTGCGCTTACTGCTCCCGCACATTTACACACCGCATGGGCCTTATTAGGACACATGCGCCTCCACGATAACCTGCGGTAAACCACCGCAGCCTAAAGCCACATCAGCGCACACCATCTTCACTGAATACATAGACAACACCCTCCATATCCCCTCGCGTAAATGAATCCTGGTTTTGTGCGTTATGGAAACTCAGGTCGTGCTGTGGCGCGCGAAGACGGAGTACGCCAACCCGTCAGCCAATGCGCCCACTCCAGATCAGACAAATGACTGGCTCGGATGGTGGTCTGATTGTTGGGGTGTCGGAGAGAGGAAGGTCCACAGCTCAGCGCATTTTCCTCACTATAAATAATCTGACGCGCTTGAAACTATCACGGTGCGATAGAAAGCCGTGGCTTGGAAGGTTGCCAACTGACGGGATAACTCGGACGACATGGTCAGCCCAATGTGTTTTGTGTGGAGTGGCTGACTGGTGGACTGAGATACAGGCTGCAATGGCTAATTCTTTAATGTGGCCTTTATAGCACTCCCCAATCCGTGGGATTCGAGTCAGGTGTGGCGGTACACTCCAGGGTGGCGCTGGCCGCGCCAGCCACCTGCGCCCCTCTCATATCTCCGGTCTTCTTAACTATGTCTTGACACCGGGCTCAGGTGGAGGAGGAGAAAGTGTGGTAGCTGCAGAGCAAGACTACTATCATTTAAAACTAATTCACGCGCAAGTCACCGTCCCTGCACCACCTGCTGTGGAGAATACGGTGGACCTCGTCGAAATCGACGGTCGAACTGTCATCATATACCAGTATTACCGCTCAAAAAAGCCCGAACTGTGAATGAGAGAGGCCAACCACTCAGCCACGTCCCGTGAGACCTACACTCGTGATTTCCTATAATCTTCCTATAAATTTCCTTGGTTGCTAATCAGTGGAGGTCAACTTACCTATAAAAATATGCATTCTGTCATTAATACTCTAAGAATTTTGAAAAACTATTCATTACAATAACACGAATACCGTTCTGTCCTTAATAGTTGAAGTCCTTACTGACAAAAACACGACGACAGAAATCCATTTTAGGCTTTAAAAAAGATTGAATTTAATAACATTTGTAGAACTTAATTTTACTGTCACCATTAGCGTGATCCAAATCAACGTGTGAATTGAATCCCGCATCCAGCAAAGACTAGATATTTAGTCACAGACAAAAGATTTAATATTTCCTTTGCCCTTAAAAAGCTTACATCACAGTGACGTTTTTAAATGGTAGGGCAGTGGGAAAAAAGCCCTAGGTTTTACGCAACTGGAATGATGTGACTAAATAGCGGAGCACAGTACATCAGAAGGGAATTTTTCCAAGGTTTTCTTTTTATGCTATCGTGATAGTGAGTCATTCAGTCCTCCTAGAGTATAGAAAAAGGTATACTTAGGTCATTTCATTGACTTTTGTCCCATAGGTAGACAATACAATTTGGATGTATGCATAACAGCTGTTCCACGTTCACTAAGTAATGTCGGAGAGCAACTATGGTAATGGGAGTGACGAAATTACCGAAGAATGGTTAGCGGATCCTCGGTTCCTGTGTATCCGGGACCCCAATGGAGTACTCTGGCCAGGCTCGCTACCTGTACCGAGGGGTAGAATAGCCATTGGAGGAGTTGGACAGGCTGCATCCTGGCCGACGTTATCCAGACAGGGCAAGTGCCCAACCCACTGTACCGTCGCCGCCACAAACGAGGATCTTAAACCGCTTAAGGTGGCGGAAACAGTGTAGACCGGAGAGTGGTCCGCCATACTCCAAGTTGAAGACCTGAAGAAAAAGTAGGCAAAATCAGCGCTGCTGTATAACTAAATAACAGCAATTTAAAATTAAATTCAATTTAATATTATCTTCTTTGGGGGACATGGCATCTGGGAAGCCTGTCCCGGCATGTAAGGTATCGTGCAAAAACTTACGTGGCATCCGCCAGGAGCTCTCCAAATGTGGAAAGGAGCCGTAGAAACTGAGGTGTTTAGTAGCGGTAAAAGCGGTGAGGACATTAGCACTAAATACTAGAACTTAACGCACTACTTCTGTGGGTGGTGACAAAAAATAATTGGGAAGATCCAGGTTACAAAAATGTTTGCCTGTACTCTTGCATTGACATAATATACCAGAGAAAAAATGATCAAATGGCATATAATAATCGAGGATTTTATCGGTAATTTGCCCTTAATGCCTACTGCTTCGGGATATCTTAAGACCACAAAACATTGATTTAGTTACAGTCAACTGATGCTTCACTGCTAAGAGAAGAGTCTAAGTGATTTTCGAGCACCAAGTGATCTGCTGGAACGGGAGTGTGATTAAAACCTCAAATACATTTTGCCCATAAAAATGCGAAGTTAAAACGATGAATTAGTATACAGTAGCCCGTCGCACCAGTGGCTTTGCCAGTTAGCTAGAATTATTAAGCTTTGCATTTCCTTATCTCAACATTTTGCCTGGCAGTCTGCGGAGATCGTACTGCGTTGGTACATGTTGGACGTAGGACGGGTGGCTGAAATGTTCTTATAGCCTTCAACTAGTGAAATAAATTACCTTTTTTGTAGAGATTGTTTAGGTAAAATAATATTCTTACGCTTAACTTGCACCCCACCAACAGCAGAATGAGCATCTGAAACTTGGATGTTGATAATTGACAAGATAAATGTATGGCCTTGAACCAAATAAAGATAATAATGTTCTCTACCAGGTGCGAGTATAATCGCGAACTGCGAAAGATCACAGGCCCGTTGAGTTGTAAAAATGACAGACAGAACATTTATTCTTAGACTTTGATCAGTTGCCTCTGTGAGCACAAAAGTGCAAACGTATTTTTAATAATAATTAAAGATAACAGCAAAGGATAGGGTGAACATTTAGCTACCAGTGAAAAACAGAGAAACGAGTTTCCGGCATATACCCAGTACGAACAAAAATAGTATTCATCTCTACAAAAAAAAAGTTAAGGTAAAATTTGGGTTCTTGATTTTCTTTTTGCCTTCCCTCATAGACTACGCAGCGAAATCTTTCTTCACACTACTGCAATTTTTGACCATTTTACAGGATTCATTTTAATTTGTACGCAGGGCTGTCATTTAACATCTCTAGTAAATACCGGCTGGACAATGGAACAGTCATATGAATCATGCATTTGTGGAAGCTTTCGTTTTAATTAGTACTAAACTTTCGCTTGTCGGAAAGGAAAAAAATGGGATTCACTATGACGTCACCTACTTGATGTGGATTTAGTAGTTTTCTGAAGGAGGTTATAAGTTCCAGACCTTGGCATCCGCCTGATTTGACATTTACGAAAACCAAGAGGGGTTGGGTACCCTCGAGTACCCGTTCTGGTTGAATTCGCGGGAGAATCATGGCAAGAATAGGACGATCCTCGAAAGTACTGTTCTTTAACAGTCGATAGGCTTCATCTGCCTTCTCAGCGTTCGTGTATACAATCACAAGACTGCCAAAATCGTAGTAAATGACTTCTGGGAAACCACAAAAAACAAACACATGACATGGATTAATATGCTCGCTAGACAAGAAATAATTGTACTCACCTAGATGAGGGTATACGAAAACAAAAGTATGTTATTTGAAAATTTTATGGATTGGAAAAAAATGCATACGTGTTATTTAAGAGAAACAGTTCTATAGGCATGCAGGAGCGTAAGCTGTCAACGCTAGAAGCAGCAGCAGCATCAGAGGACACCTTCCAATGGTTAAAGTAGGGTGGAAAGGTTGATTTACCTAGTTCTTAATATTTGTCCAAATTACAATGATTATTGGTTATGTCCTAGCCAATTATGTTTACCTGGCGTCAGGGGAGTATAAATAACCATTCAACACTTATATATCCTTTGACCCACTTGTGAAAAACTCGGCGGAATCGGTAAGATTTAAACTCATCGCTAGCAGGAGAAGGCTTAGATAGCTGTCAACGTTTCCAGCCAACTGAGTTATGGGAGCCCCACAGGAGCCGTGACTTAAATCACACTTGGGTCAAGTTACCGGTCCAGCCTACTTCAACCTTTTTGAAATCCATATTTCGATACAGTAGCTGACTGCCAAGCAGGATTTTCCTAAGAAATCATCTAGAATCCACCAGATGATTACCAGGCACAATCAATTAGTAGAGGATTTTGGCAGATTTGAAACATTCCTGCCAAATCTGCACAAATCTTCTACTAATTGATTGTGCCTGGTCGTCAGCTGGCGGATTTTTAAATTCATTGCTTAGGAAGTCCTGTTCGGGCAGTCAGCTTACTGTATCAGAATTGGTGGATTCAATACGTTGAATGAGACTAGGCGGTTAACTTGACCCAAGAGTGCTTAAGCTCACTGCTCCCCTGTGGGTTTCCTTTAACTCAGTTAGCTAGAGCGTTGGCAGTACTTAAGCCTTCCCCTTTGCTGGTGTGGTTTTGAATCCCACCGAGGCCACCGTAGTTTTCTACAAGTGAGTCAAAGGAATTATCTCAAATCTGCCAAAAATCCTCTACTTATATAACTGTTTCTCATGAATTACAAACGGTAACAATTAAATTGACTACCAGAACCCTAAAGCTAGTTATTGCATACATTGATCCCAGCTGGCTTCTTCACCTGATTTCCACTGTGTGAGGTAGCATGGGGCTGCCGATAAATCCTAACCACACTGCTGAATTCCGTAAGTAAGTTCATTTAACGACGGGAGAAGTTCTATTCACATCACACAGAACATCTTCTTTTTAAATGTACCAGTATTCAGCTCTTGTGAACAGGAGCTCAAAGCTTACGTGAAGAATTCTAGGTTGCCCTTTAGTGAAGACCAGCTGGAAGTTAGTGTTTTGGCTCTCAAGTCTGACTAATAAATAGACACGACGCATACAAAAAGTCATAAACTCCATGTGCAGTTAAGCGACGACCGTATAAGTTCATTAATTATAACAGGGTCACAAGTCATAATGACATCATACCATGCCGAATGTTCTCCGTCATCCAGTGAGGTTTCATCTTCCATTCATCAAAAACCAGGTTTTTAAAATAAAACATTTTATGCGGGGTTTGACTGGTTACGCCTGAAATTGTTTTTTTCCAAACTGTTTCACCTAACCATAATCTAGCAAGCCACAACTACCCCTGGTTCTTTTGATTCCCGGAAAGTCAATGATTCCTGAGTTCCGGGGAAAATTTTCTGAGTTTCAAAATAGTGCAAGTATGAGCAATTTCCTGCTCCTAAACAACAGCATCCGTCATCAGCTTTTCGGGAACCAAAATCGAACGAAATAGCTAGAATATTGCAACAATTGTTATTTCCAAGGCGTTTCACAATATTAGTTGTAAGCTGATAGACTTTTGAGACATAAGCATTTTCATCCTATGGCGATGATAATCTCGAAGGTGCTTAAAACAGTTAGCGCCCTAACAAGATAATTAAAGTTCAGTTATATTTACTGCTAATCGTATTTTTTCATTATTAAGGACTGCTGCCAGCAAAGACAGGAACAGTACAATGACAGTCTGATTTCTGCTATGGCACATACATATTCTAAATTTCCCTTGGACGAAATGATATGCGGTTCCATGAACAAATTAGAGATTATCGAATAAAAGAACTATATTTATTAAACTCCTAAAAAGAACAAATCAGCCAATACGTTCTCAAAGAAGGATGTGCGTTATGGAAATGGTCGTCGGATAAAAGTGGTTTTCGCTGCCATTATCACGCCTATAATACAAAACCGGCAGCATACTTAAATGTAAATAGTTTGCGTCTTTGTGTTTAATTGTTTGCGGGAGAAAATGCTCTTTAGTTCAGTGTCTATGCTTAGTAAATAGATGAAAAATGCAAATGTTTTTGTCCATCTGAAGTTGCTAACGAGAAGCACCGAGGGATAAAAACTGCTGCCATACGATTGTCCGTATACTGCTATACTCATAGACGTTTCATCTCTGTGATCTTTAATTTTCGTGGCCTAACTTGACGCCGACAAGTCTGCAGATGTACTTATTAAAGTTAATCAAAGAAAAATACCCATAGAATGAAAAATTGCCCCCTTTTTCTAATAAAAACTTCCAATAGGCTTTGGTTTAAATGAGCTTTGGGTTCGGGTCAATATTAAAGTTTTTGGGAGACTCATAAGCGTTTCACATGTTTCACATGCCTTCCTGATTATTGAGGTTGCTTTTTCGTCATGCTCAAATTTAACTCAGAGCCACACAATATAGAACCTAGGGCAGCTCTTTTCAAGTAAGCTGATCGCTATCAAAACCAGTCTCACAAATCCATACGATTCCCTCCCTAACTCGACGAGTAGACATTGAAAATGTATTTGGCTCTGTATGTTTTAGCCAAATTCAACCGCATCTCTACGAGGGTTAGATATATTTAACTTAGATACAGGGTGAACGGAATTGACTCTCAAGCTTTTTATCATGAGCCAAACGCACGTACTTTTAAAATTTATGAGCGAGCCTGTAAGTCTGCTTTGAATGCAAGCTCGTAACAGAGCAAGAGGAATAATATATGAGATGAGGAATGAGCACATGGAGGACAGTGGATATGCCTATCGTTCCCAGTCCATTAGGAACATCGTCGACGAACTAACTGCGCAATGGCTCTAGGGGAAAAATTGACTATTTTGCCAGTCCCGAGGACCTGTATTTACAGTGCAACATTCAAGCACGATAAAAAGAAACAGACTCACCCAGCTCATATTTGTCATAAAACCCAATGGGAGAGAGGAAACACCCTGCAGAATTCGCTTATGCACAGATCAATCACCCACCCACTTGTGTGATAGGGCTGGTGCACCAAGGTCACAAAAATACGCTTGCGTTAGACTGCTAGGCAATAACCGAACGATCAGGAAAAGGCTCGGGCAAATACCTGAGAAAATATTGTCAAGCCTATAACTAACTCCGCGCAGAAATTTCCATGTAACTTAGTACCGTCTACACTTTCACACCCTCCACCAACCTTTTAGAGTCTAGCTGGTCATGCAAAAATGCATATTGGCTAAGCTACGACAACGGAAACGGCACAATCTGCTGGTATGTTTGTGAGCATATACGGATGCTTTCAAATGAAGAAATTTTGGAGCAAGCACCGATATGAAGAGAAGCGACAGGTGCTTTTCGTGCGTGCTTATGAGCCAAGTAGTGCCGGTATAGCTTAGTTAACAATCATCGCTTTCCACGACTTAGGTGGAGGCAAAAAGAGCCTCTGAGTAGGGGAGCCGCTTCAGGTTTAGGAGGACGGTTGTGACATGAATAAATGATCACTGACAGCAATTACTGTGGCAAGTAGTTGCAGGCAGTTCCGGAGATGAGGCACTTTTAGACCAAGGGTAAGAAGCGACCTGGAGGGAAAGAAGCATATGGCTCATTGATACTGTCCAGACATTTCGGTTGTAATATCTTTACTGTGGGCAAACAGGAGAAACATATGATGTCTATAATTTTCAAAGTCTGTAAATACTTTACCGCCTCTGTAATGCCTAAAAAACCAAAACCTGCCACTTTTGAGATAATATAGGAGATGGCATTTCAAATTAATTGTTTAGAGGGCGAAAAATATGCCCAGATAGATGGGCATGGCTAGAATCTAGGGCCAGGGCATAGCAGCCCGTGAACGGTGAATAAACCATAACTCTGATTCTTGCGCGAGCAATGGGCAATTTTATCGGAAGTAAGAAGGAAATGGAATTCATGTTTTTCAGCTCTACTAAAGCAGGAGCCTTGATTTCTTTTGATTTCAGCAAAACCAGCGCCCTAGTTTCACAGACTTTCTGCTAATTAGGGACAACTGGAATAAACATGTTTTTAACGTTCCCACGTTTACACATCCAAGGGACTCGTGTAATCAATGATTCAAATTTAATTTCTACCCATTTCTTCTAAAGTGAGTGATCGATCTCTTGCAAAAATATACTGAAATTCGGAAATGTGTTTATGATTACGAAGAATTATTTAAGTGGGGTTGTAACATTAACTATCATATAGCCTAATGCGAAACTATTTACGACATGAAAGGATACTGGTTTTTGAATGCACTGCTTTTCGGCCGCCTGTGAAAAACAATACTTGGTAAAAATGAACTACTTAAATATTTTGTATTTATATTGATTTTTCCTAAATTCAAGTGTAATTTATAAAAATAAAGTGCACAAAAACATCCTTTTCTTGTACAAATTTGACAGCTAATCTCGTCTTTTTAAAATTTTATACCCGACAAAAGGCTATCGTTTTATTTTAAAAACGTTTCATATAATGAAATATTTTAAGACTATACAATACCCATCTCGAATAGCTTCGTATCAATCCATTAAGTAATATAACTCATTAGTATACAATGCAGTCCACATCAACTGCAAACTTTTTGAGAAAACTACACGTTATCTTCTTATTGGTATAGAGGAAGGAATGATTTTCCTTACACTGAAGGCATGCAGATTGTAAAAATTAAAAACAGAAGATCAGTCTCTGTAATAATAGGGAATTGGAACTCCTTTCTATACCTTAACATAGCCTTCCCTTTGAGTAAGCAATATGCAGAAGTTCATTAGCTACTAAATGAGCATATAAAAGTATATTTTCTATAAAAATATAAAATAAATATATTTGAATTTACAAGGGCAGCAAAAATAATTAGCAATAATGCCAACTACTTACGTAGTCATTTTTTACCAGGCCCGGTTTCTGCAGGCCATTAAAAAGCAGTGCATTCGAGAGCCAGCATCCTGTTGTCTTCGGGTACCTTCGCATTAAGCTGCACGATAGTTAATATTACAAGACCGCTTAACTAATCCTTTTTTAATAGTAATCGCATTTTGAAATTTTTGGGTCTGCACGAGATTGGTCACTTACTGTAATTGAGAATAATTTAATAATATGGTCCACGACATTTGAAATTAACATATGTATTAGGAACTTTTGGAACAGACAAATGTGCAGTCTGTTTAAAAGGACGTCATAAGTCATTAAGTAGGTCTTCTGGCAATAAAGGATTCTTGTTCCTGCTGCCTCGTTTCTTTTTAAATTAGATAAACGGGTTTGTGCGAATACATAATTTGTTATCAGAGGTATGTTTAAGTGGGCAGAGTATGTTAAAACTAGTTCAACGTGACCTAGTGAAAGTATCAAGCAGGAAGCGGTCATCCGTATTCCGGAATTTTGCTGTCTGCGATTGTTGAATAAAGGCGAATTGTTGGAAATTAGAAAGAGTATTTTAATGTTGGATATGCTGTCCGCTGATGAAAATAAACTCTCCAAGTACAAAGAATTGGTAGTTTGGACACCACAAGTTGTGTAGACCCGTGATCGTTTAGTACATTTCCTGTGATTTTTGCCTGACAGAGAATGACTCCTCGAAGTTCAGGTTAACCATAAATATCAAGGACCTGACATAAGCAAGCCTCGTGAAAGAAAGCATAGGTTTGCACAGGAATCATGAACGTAACGACCGTGATCTGATTAAAATGTCATTGGTGTCTCATTAGTGCATCTAAAATTATATATAAAAGTAATAGTGTAAAGTTATGAGAGTCGATTCACAAAATGCGTAGTGGAAGTAAACATGTCATCATACAAATCCCATTTCTTGTTTAAAACACTTCACTGTAAGCATTCTACTAATGAAGAAGTACGCAATCGTCAGCAGACAGTTGTAATGCCTTAAGGAAGTTTAGCAATGTGTTACAACTGCCTAATGAACATCTACGATTCCGAGCACTGTTTGCCGGAAAGAATCCACGATAAAGGAATATAAGCACTTGAAGCAAACATGGTGGTTAGTTGATTGCACTTATTTTTAGATTGCGTTCAAATCGCTGTCTTTTATTGAATAGAACCACTGATAGGCATGTCATTAGTGCAAATAAATACTAGTTATGCACAGTGGGTGTTACTAAAAATGCCATCCCCTTTTTCTCCGGGAATGCGTATCAATGTTGAGCATATTAGCAAGCATCAGACTAAGCTACCATGCAAATATCTTAAAATATCAAATAATATAACTACGATGGATACTCAGTGTCTCACGCTAAAATGCTGTAAATTGTCAGGATTGTGCATAAAACAAGACAAAATAAATTGGAAAAATAAAACATCATCAGAATAACATTTGGACATTTGATACGATTTTGCATTTGAATAGGAAATACTCTTGCAATTAAAATACTGAGGACCGAAACTAGAAAGCTCATTGTCTTTAAGCATAAGAACATTCCAGTTGCAGTAAGAAAATTGTAAATAAAGACGCAGGAATTTGAGAGATGAGAGCATAAAGCTATCATCAAACAAACTGCAAGTGGAAATGAAAGAGAGATTTACGATTTCTCTCCCTTCAAACGCATTAAATAAAGATCCCTGGGAGTTTTCATGGGTTTGAGGATGATAGGCTAAAGTTTGTTTCTCAAGCTTCCCCTCATTTTTTACGTATCCTTTTATGTCTGCGTCGATAGGCGACTTTTAAAAAACATGATAGCTTCTTGTGGAAATTTAAAGCAAGACTGTGAGCAGGAAACTTACTTTTGTAAAGCCCAGGCACAAGAGCAGGTTTTGCTTTAGTGCTGTATTACTAGTTTCCTGACTTAAGGTGCTGAAGTTTATATTGTCATTTAGCACTAAGACCCAGTTTCCGGGTATCTATTCGCCTCTCAGTCAATAAAGTTACCTCTGGGAATCGCCATATAAATTTGCAGAGTGTAGAACCAAAAGAAAGGCTAGGATCCTACGCTTTTGCACATTTAGTTTATGTGGCAAACACAGCAAAGAATGGCTAGCTAAGACGAAGTCTTGTGTGTTCCTTATCGAACAGTAAGCGCTCGTGAGGCATACAACAGCAATTTATGTCAGTCAAGCTGCATAAGAAATGTGCACGTTGGTTAAACGAAAAAGGTATCACAATTCGTAATGCCATTGCATCATCATGGATTTTGTGTGTCCTTAAGAAAGACATCACCCGCCATTCCGAACCCGGGATTTTAAAATTATGCGTCGTTAGCGGTGGTGCCTACATCTGCCCTCTAATACAAATGATGTAGGAAAAATATGTTTTCAACTCGTTCCAGCCAGCCGTTATCTAGAAGACCATAACTTTGCTGGATTTCTATACGACCAGTGGGCTATGGTTTGAGAAATCCAATTTTATTTTGCCGAGTGTGAGTTATGAAGGCAACTCGAACATTCGAGAGCACTGGGTATAATCCACACCTTTATAGTTCTTTTTTAACGTTATATTACTACAAGGATTGATCAGCACTATTTCCATGTGTTCATAAGAATTCTGTTTGGTTCCACTGAAGTGCGAAAATCTGTATTTTAAGTCCATTTTAAATTTTTAATTGGCAGTTATTGAGGTGTATTTTGCTAAATTTGCAGATCTGTAATTTCAGGACATTTCGGTTACCTTAATTACGATTAACTAAATTGCAAACTGTTGGCAGTTAGGATGACTTTTTAATAATTTTTTCAGGGTTGTAAAACTGAGAGACGTTTTGCGCGAAATGCAGTAATCATTCGTTCCATACTCGGTCCGTATGCAAGTAGGACAAACACAATTTAGTGAAACTTGTTACGATTTGCTTACAAGCTTCAATAAGCTTACACATTTTACAATACTTTTGGTAAACAGAGCCTAATTTCTGACAGTACAAAAAACGATTACACACAATGCCATGAATATCTTAAAAATTCAAAGTGGTTATATGTGACTACTGTAAATGCTAGTAGAATACAAAAGCAGTGAAACTACTCTCCTTTCGGAAGGAGAATAAGCTTAGTATCATCGAACCTCTGAAAGTGATTCCCCGGAAAATAGGGTTGGTGGAACCCACAGAAAATTTTCTGACAAGCATACTTTTGTTTTTAAAAGAGGAACTATCCAATGGTGAAAGTTACCGCAAAACTTAACGTCCAATTCGATGAGCAATGCATTTTAAAGAAATGCTGCAAATAGGCGATTATTGTTAATGAGATTTTCGAAGACGCGTAAATGAATCAAGTTGAATCATTTGCAAGGTAGACTCTCGGATTGGTGTTATCACATTAAACGCATTAAAAAGGTAAACTTAACACAGCAGTGAAGGCAACAAAACTATGCAATTATGGCAACATTTTACCGACAATAACACAAATATCCATTATGAATTAGGCCGTGAAGACGAAAGTGGTTACTTTGGTGGTCAGGCCTCACTCTTAACCGATTTAAAACGCTAAGGTTTCAAGAGATGTGCGGGAAAAGTTTGAGGGAAAAATATAATGATAATTTCTGGCGTACCTGCTCATCTGCGAGGACTCTAAAATGGACGTCCATACCCCAACGAATAGGCCCCGTTTCGCATTGCAATTACAAGGCTCGTTGAACGCAACTTCCCGGTAGTAAAACTGTCATTTTTAACATCCATTTTGCAAGGATTATTAATCACGTGTCCAACTGAGGCCATCAAAAGCTTACAGTTATGTAGTGGCTTTTATATGTGTCTGCATTTCATGCCACACTGAACTGACAACCTCAGTGAACCATAAATTTATAAGGCTTCAGAACTACGATTGATCCACAAAGATCTTGGTGTTCCTCTGTATAAAAACCGCAGGTATGTAACTGTTGAGATAATTGCGTGCTCTTGATGAAGATACCCACATACACATATTTCTACACGCTTTTAGAAGCAAAAATTCTCCTAAGGATTAACATGGCAAACACTTAGGTGAGAAATACGCGTTACTGACAAGGGAATGGTATACAGGAACCCTTTGCATATCGCGTTGGTTACTTTCCGAGGCACTCAGCGACTTTCAACGTTTTTCGAAAGAGTATATTTATATATGTTGGTGGATGGGCGCAAGCAGCCGTAGAATGGCAGATAAGGATTGCCGGTAAAGACAAGGTAGACTGGAATGGGCATTTCTGGCTTATTAGCCGTTATCAGTCAGCCATATCTAACTCCTGTAGACTTATATAAATTAAAGTTTAAAAACCATTTGCAAACGCATATAAACTTGAGTAATTCTTCCAAAGCTTTTATTACCACTTATTAAGCCCTTAGACTCTGTGCTTTAAACTCCAAAATAAACGTTAGGAAACAATGAAAATATTAAATAGCCCTTCAAATATCGAGATAACATAGAACGTATCCTAGGGTAAAACCCAACGAAAACCCAAACCACGTAATTCGGGAAGGATATCTGTATAGCACAAACTTTAAGTGTCGATATCCCACTTTTGAAAAGTGCTTCCGATGGTGTTTTTGTGTCAACCGTCTGTGTTGTTCTTCGGCAGAAGTCATACTTTCTATTTTGCGCAGCCTCTTTTAGTGGAAAGTGTAGGCCTAAAGAGGTTATTGATTGTGGCTACTCGCAGACATTGCGTCCAAGATCGTAAATAAGGATGAAGAAAGTTATAGTTGACGCCGAGCAAACGAACCGATGTAATCCCACTTGTTCTGATAGCCAAGCCGTTCAAGCAGTATAATTTCGTAGAGCCGTTGGCTTAGGCCTTTTTTTAGATTACCCACGAACAAGGAAATCCCATGGCCACAGGGATCCTTTACTGAGCGAATGTAGAAGCGTGTCAGTCGAAGGGCCCTCACCGACTCCAATCGTACGTTGTCAATTATGTCCCAGGGCTTGTCTGTTGGCTGAAGGACGCGCTCCACCAGACCACGGTCCACGACAGTTTCAACGAGGTTGAAATTTTTGGCATCGAGATGCTGAAAAACGGGATAGATAGGCGGATATTTGGTTGCTAAGCCGTGTTGCAACTCAACCTTATGCACTTACTTAAATTGGTGTTATGACGGATTCAATAAACACTGAATCAAAGTCCTTAAATTTGAAATAAATGAGATTGCTGTTTTGGAATATTTGACTATAAAAGTGTTTAAGTTTATATGCGATTTGTTTCCATTATCAAAAATTCTAATTTCAGTGCTCTTGTAAAAACATAGTTTACTCATTGGGTAATTTTTAGAATCTCTAGTCCCATAACACTTTCTGGGTTGATAGTATGTCAAATCTACGTACTTACCCCGACGCCCAGTCGATAGAGTGAAAGGACTAAGACTTCATGAGCAGATGTTTCCGGCATAATCGCGACCCGAATAGATGGAGTATTTATATCAGCATATTTTCTGAAAGAGTATAAACTTTTAAAAAATATGTCCACAACGTGTAATGAAAGCAAATTTTACAGCTATAAATCTTGGGTTATAAAGTGCAGTAAAAGGTGTCACAGTAGATGATGTAAACATTCCAAAGTATGTACACAGCTCTAACTTCATGTGAACATTCACGCCTATCCATAATTAAGTGACCGACTTACATTACCTAATAAAACTACGAAACGTTTGAAGAAGGAAATGCTAGCAGGACGATGTCTACAGTTTTTTTCTTTGTGCTAAATGTATCTTGATTTTTGACAATAATGGAATGATGGACATTTTGAGGTGGTACATACACTTTCCATGTCCGTGAATCTTTTGAAACTTACGTCAAGGATCCCGTATATACATTTATATACTCCCTATTTTCGGTCCGCTCCATATAGCGTAGGATTATCTGCGGTCGACGAGTTTCGAACTGGAGTTGACGTTTAAATGCGGTATTTGGATCTAGGCGATGCTCACTTCCGTCTAAAATTAAAGAAAGAACTTTGAGTTTTGGTCAGGAAAGACTTAGTATTTGAAGCACGCTACTGTAACTGTAGATCAGAAAAAATGGTGACCGAAAAATAAAACAGGAAGTAAGTAACCTACCCCGTTCATTTATCTCGACAAGATAAAAGTCATTTTCCTCGTCTGGAGGCAGCTGGAATGCTTTGAGGGAGAGCTCAACAACCTTGCGCACTGAGACATTTTTTCCGAGGGAAAGATAACGACACTGATGTCGCCTATACCGGTCCATCCCATCATATACACGGACATAGTCTGCAGAGAGAAAAAGTCCAAATAAAGTGGTCTGAGGGAAAAATTCATTACGAGAGTGAGTGAAATGTTTTTCTGACGGCCATTTTAGTGAGTCCTGGTACAGTTGATGGTCAGATTGCAGAGCAATTATTTTTACTTGGCTCCAGTGTTTCACGGGCACTCAGCTATAATTTGGGTGATGGGCATCACGCATACCTCCCGAGGATTGCTTATTACGTTTGGGTCTATGGATGGTCTTTATTATTTTAGGACGCTATTTAACTCTTGATTCATCCTGCTAGTCAGGCCGTTTCCTTTTAATTTAGATGTTAAAGTTTAAAGGTTTCATGGAAATTCACTCAATAACAATCGTCTAGTAGGTAAATTGGGCTAGACCATCTCAATACCATATTCAAAACTGATTGAGACAGGGCGAATGCCGTGGGATTCGGTTCTCGATAAAGACAATGTCTATTTTAACCACTTTTTCCTAACCATCGAGGTAGGAGCAATTAGCCATACTTACATGCTTTTTATCGTATGACGAAACGTTTCCAGTAATATCTTAGCTCTTATTTCTTCGACTGATATCAGCAATTCGTGAGCGAAAATACTAAAATATTGTTTTATTTTGATAGACAATAAGAGGGCACATTAGTAGACGTGGGACTAATTTCGTAGCTGGCCGAAAGCAGACGACCTTTCGTTGTAAACTGACGAGGTAAACCCCGAGTGCATGATATCCAACAGAAATCCTGATAATTCGGGATAAAACCTACCATCGAAATCCCGATCAGACTTGTCACGCGTAGTTCTTCGTTCGAAACCAGACTCGTCCAGGCTCTCGCCACTACTTGAAAACCCATCCATGAGTGCAGGCACTAAAACAGGAAGAACAACCTACCAAAGATTTGAAGCTCCTGACTTAGTAAATCTTCGTACGTGGGTAGGCTTACAAAGAAACAAGTGAATTTTCAGTAATTTTTGGCGAAAGGTCGTTTACTATTAGAGAAAGTGAATTAAAATGTGTACATTTCATTCATTAAGAGTCTAGTTTGTTGCCTAATAAGTAAGAACGGTCTCCGTGTGCTAACTGTAAGCCTTTACATCGTTTGTAGTGATGCAAGAATTCAAACGACAAAACATATAAATAAGTGTTAAGTATGTTGGTAGTCGTGGGCCTTAAATGACACAACACGAAAATTTAAGTCGCTAAAAAGGAGAATGTACCAAACGTATTAGGCGTATCACTGAGGAGCATCTATCATCTAAGTTCGTATGAGTAAAACCGTTTCTCCAGATTTCTTCGTTAAGAACCCTATGCACATATATCTATGAAAACGTGTCCATCTATTGAATTGCTAATTTGTTTGAAGATAAGTTTCGTACGTTTACGTAGCATGTAGTTTTCGATTAAATAACTCTACGAAAAAGTCGATCGGCAACACAGGGTTATTCTAATAAAAAGGGGAAAAATAAGTACGACCCGCAAAATAGATCGTATATCAAGAATACATTGGGTGTACTATTTGTGCACACAGCTAATCATTTCGCAGCTCGAAATGCAACGATAAATAAATAAACATCTTAATTTGCCTAACTTGCATTGTTTTATCTAGCAACCGCACCTGCCTTACAACTTCGGGATGGCTATGCCGACTGCCGGTCTAAAACATTCTTTTAAGGTCAGTATTTATGTTTGTTTCACAAAACTATTGAAATTTCTTTAGTATATTCGGATAATTCGATTAAGAGTTGCATGTTCCCTCTATAATCTTCAATGATATCCCATTATCTACTCAGATGAAATGGGAGGTCAAGTCGGAAATATTTATTTAGCATTACAAGAGTAAAATCCATGAAGGTACTCACATCCTGGGAAGAAATCCGGCTGTGGCTTTGGTATCCCAGCAATGTGCTCTATAAGGAGACTGGTCCGAGGAATCATTACTGCCTGGGGCGGGAGCATAATGTCGCGAAGAGCCCCGTAATCACATTCGACTGGCAGGTTTCGATAGCAGGTATAATGTACCTACAAGAAATTCTCCCGGTTAATAGAATGCAAACAACATTTTACTTATTTGTTTTAAGTAGAAATAATATATATCTAAGCTGTAAACACAATAGGTCAAACTCACCGTAACGCCACACCACTCACACCGCATGCCGGTGAGGCATTCAGCCGACCAGCATGTTTTCTTGCAGCTGCCACACTTAGAATTAACAGGAAGGTTACCCTCCCTCCAGTGATGCACGGGGCCGTCAACTTGCGGCGACACGTTGAACGGCAAAGGTGAAGGTGGCAGTGTGGGAAGTCCTGAAGTATCATTGGAGCCTCCGGTAGAACCACTCATCGATTTCATTGCATAGGCAGCGTAGGCAGCCATTCCCCTACTCCCAGTCTCACCGCCACCTCCAACTGAAGTCGATGGAGTGGTTGAAGAATCGTCAGTTTCCCTCTGCGATCACCGGCCGTGCAGTTCTTTGGCTACGGCCGCTGACAGCGAGATCCGGGAGTACTACACTGGTTGGCGGGGGACCACTTGGTATCCGAAATGCAGACAACTTAGAGAAAATATAAGTGTATTTATAAATGGCTTGAGTATTGTCAGTGAGTTATATTAGCAATATCAGCCTCACTTACAGGCTTTAACGCACAAGATAACAATATGTTACAGCATTGGAAATCGGAACTATTTTGAAGCATTTGTAACTTTTACCAAGGAATTGGATGTTCCATAAGAGCATGTTTTTTGAAAAGAAATTTTCATATTATTATCTGAACCGGACCTTATTTCCGAAAACTTATTTTTCTTAAAGTGAGGTAAAATTTTCTCTCCAAAACAAACATTTTTAAGAAGTTACAGGTTCATTTGGCAGGAGAATAGGCCTATTCTTGTAGCGATTAGGCAGCTAAAAGTGTATGAAAATTGCACAGATTCATGCTCTATTTACAGCAAGTTCTTTGAGGTCATACGTTTGTCTTCTCTGGATGTCGTTTCTTAATACACGAAAGGTTAAAGGGATATAAACCAGATTATGCGATGAGTTATGATCGGAATGCCAGTTTCAAGGGGTCATGGCTCACTTGAGAGCGGCCCTGGGAGTCGTTTGATTCAAAGTGAAGTGAAGCAACTAACTGATGAGAATTTCGAATGAGAATCTGAAATTTCAGGCCAATAAAGTTCTTGTTCTGGTGATCGCAACTTGGGTAGTTTCCATCATGTGATAAGTAGCTTTCAGTGTTCAATTACTACGACTTTATGTAATTTCGTTCTCCTGTGCTCGTGCTAATAGTTTAAGATATGTATGACCCGTGCACTAAGAAGAAGATTTTAGATTTGGCTAGGTTGAAGATAACCATGATCGGACCAGGAAGGTTGGTAACTGCGTCTCTAAAGCATTTCAGTTGCATGGGAAGGTGTGTTATGAGTTTGAGGTTCCTGTTCTTGTCCAGAAATACATGTGGACAAAATGTCTAAGTTGACAAGTTCTCGTAAACTACTCACTGACGTAACCAGTCGAAGCGCATTTGGTTTGTGGTGGGAGAGGTTAGTTCGGCTTTTCTGAGTAACTATTGCATATCATCGATTGGGTATGGCAGGGCATATATTGTCAAAATTCGAATTTATTATACTCTTCACGGCGTTCCAAAGCACGATTAAGCCTACACTGTACTCACTTATAATTTTTACGTTTGGAAACAGAACAGGTCAGCAGTCGCGAACAAGAACGTTCACCAAAAGTACAAGAAGTACGTTCTCTGTTCACCTTTCATTTCAACTGGAATCTAAGAAAACGATGAGTTATGTTGGTATTCAGGGTTTTAAACCCGCTCTGCTTGATCATGGTTAAGTGGTCCTAAGGGGTTTTTTACATTTGTAATCAGTGATTTGGGTTAATTGCTTTAATATGCTGCTGGAAGGTGTGTTGCAGAAACAGTGACTGCCCGTTTGTGAAAAATGCAACCATACGATAGACTTAATCCGACGGGATTCTGTGCAAGCGGCTGGCTAAGTGTAGGCTGTGAACAGGAGGTGTATTAGGGGGTGTAGTGGCATGCAGACCCATGCCGTGAGAGCTGAAATCCATGCGGCTGCTACTATCCTCTGGCTTTTGTGATACAGCCCTGGTCGAAGGTTTTTCGTGAACCAGGCAGCTTGATGGTACGCTTAGGTGCGGCCAGTTAACTGCGTTCGATCCCGCCCACAGGCTTCCCTCATTACATTGGGCCCAGGTGTAAGAGAAGAAGGGAGTGCGGTAGATGCAGCGTATGTCTACTGTCATTATGAGCCACTCCACGCGGAAGTCACCGCGCTTGCTTCCAGCCGGTCGTGAAGCATAAGGTGGACATCGTCGAAATTGAAGGTAAAAGTTTCAGGCGGCCGTAAAGTCCAGGTAACTACTATAGGAGGATGTTTGCCTTCCATACCTATGCAAACCTAGTTCGGACTACATAGGCTTTATCATATCGAGATACTAATAAGGGTATTTCAAATACCAGGTAATTAGTGAAACCCCGTCAACCGAGCTTGTAGGAAACTCGACCGTAACTTGAAAAATCGATGGTACAAGCCCAATTTAGGTTACAAATATTTTAGATTGCGTAGCTTCTTATTTAAACAGCATATTTCACCGAGATTTAACAGTCACTTTATTTAATTGCGGAACATAATAAGTCTATCTTGTATTATTTGCATTGGGTTACCGCAGTGAAGCAACTAAATTTCAATTTGAATAAGCGCATCAACGTGCACGCCATATCTAAAATGGACAACAAAATCCTACAGCCCTTACAGTTTCGCGCTTGAAAACCAAAAAACATGGTAAAGAAGAAAGAGGTTGAGTAACGAAAGCGTTATGTCAAAATACCCCTCGACAGTAACACCGGTACTTCTCGTACATAAATATGCATATTCACTGCTAGCCCAGCATAAGAGGTTTAAGGATAGGAATTCGATCCCATTCGTACGTCATCCCAATGCACTGTAGGGTTTTTTATCTAAAGATTCTGAGCAGATTTGCTAGGAGCACTGAACTGCAAGAGAACCTCTAGGAGAAGGCGAGTTTCCGAAGAAAAATCTATTTTACATGATCCGAGTCAAACAAAACAACTGGAGGCGTGGCGAAACAAGTTTGATGTACGTTGAAAAGTCACCTAGTACAACTTTTTAAAAGCAAAAAAAGCTACTTACATATCAGTCAGTAATACAAAAGCTTACGATAGAAAATGCAGTTTTATGCACTACGTACAGTACAAAGGCACGTAGAAAAGCTCCTTTGCGGACGTTCGATGCAGATGGTTCCAGACATTAAGAGACAGTAAATGAGGAAGACTGTGGGTGAGAGACCCCGGGAAATGGCTTACCTCAGAAACGGCCATTTGTGACGATACTGAACAAAGCTTGCAGTCCGCGGAGACGAACTCGAGGCATTCATAGTGAGTATAGTATTCGCAAACTTAAAAAGGTGAAAAGAACGAAAAACTGTTAAAATGGGAGGTGAGTTTCTAAAAAACTTCAACTCTCGTTAAGAAAAATGAGAACAGTAATGAATATGTAAATTTGCGCCGAAATATTGCGATCACATTTCACTTTCGCAAAAAGAAATCCGACTTACAGGAACAAAGATGCACAAGTGAGTATTCTGGACAACGCGATGAAAACCTGTAAGGATCACTCAAAATGCTTTATTCTCGACAGTCGAACTGAAATGTCAGACCGGGAATACCCTAGGTTTGAGCTGGAATCCACTTGAGCCACGGGCTCATGTTCTCTAATCTGCGCCTAGGAATGTGCAACCGCACCTGCGACCGGAATTCCAATCTAAAAGGAATCTGATCTTTATTTAAAATACTGGGTAATAGGAAGTAAATGTTTATTGCATGCCTGGTTGCTGGCTTTCCAACACATCCAGGAGGGCGCATAGAGAAACGAGTATTAGTGGAAGTGGGTCGCAAATCATAAAAGTCCCCGGATCGGATGAGCACGTAACCAAGGGCCAGCAGAGACAGTAATATAAGGAACAGAATTTCCGACGAAGACGAATGGGACTGGAATTTCCAGTTCTTTCTTAGTAGCTGTCATCAGCCAGTCCTATCCAATCCAACCTATTGCCATTCTTGAGGCTCGAACCTGTGACCTCTTAGTTAGAAATCCAACGCCCTAGCCATTAGGCCATGAGTTCGTTTTCATGTCGGTTGCGATCAGGTAAATTAAATGGTGGCGGAGAGTTAACCAATTGCGTTGCGGAGCCCATTCATCCCGTTGTGCCGTGACGCTCACTCGAACCACGCCAGCAGCCACACGGTGGCTGGTATATAATAGGCACAATAGCTTTAAGCATAGCAGTAAGCAGAGTATCATTAAGTTCCCCACTATTCCTCAATATACCCGCTCGCAACCGACAGGACAATGAGTTCGTAACTCAAGGCTGTGGCATTGGACTGCAGCTGACCGCCGGTTCAATAGCCGATTGTTGCAACACCTGGGATTAGGCGTGGTTAGCTGATGTCAGTAAATAAAACAGAAATGGCCATTCCATTCTCCCTCGAATTCGTCAGTAATGTCATTCTGCCTTTAATATACTAGCTGCTGGTGGGGCTCTAGAGGGAGTCCCAAAATGCTCAATGGGATGAGGGTGTTCCGTTACGGGATGCGTGAACTTTCAACCATCCTCTAGTATCAAAAATGTCAGAAAACCTAAGGATTGTACGATAACATAGTGACCGAAGCACCGGAAGAGACATCCTTTGGCAAATAATTCAAGCAGCTTTTGGTGGCCCTCCTGTACTCAAAAGTGATAAAACCATCATGAAATGTCCGACTCAATTATTATCGTAATTACTAGAGGTTACAAAGAAACTGAAATGCTAAAAAAACATAAAGTCACTGGTTGTAAATTGCTCTTTTCATTGGAAATTGGATTGAGCCAAATTCCCTCGACTCTGGCGCCCCAAGTCGAAGGATAAGCGGTTTTCATTAGTACAGCATGAATTTCTGTTGGTGCTAGTTTGAAATCGACGTCTTTTACACAACATCCCATGAAATTCCTGGAGAACATTTTCACTTTAGCCTCAGTGATGACTGTCAACGAAACTGTTTTTGTGGACCATGTATAGTAATTGTCTACTCGCAATAGCCAAGTATCCACTGAATGCGTGGAACTACCAACGACTGGCTAGCCTGAATATGAGTGAAAGGGCACTTTGCTTATATGTTTACTGTTTGCTTCTAAAGGCTACCATCAACTGTTACCAAGCCCGCAAAATCGTCTTCTACACGCAGCTGCCGAAAACTGATTAATAGGATCTTTCTCTGATATACTGGTTGTTGCAGATGAACAAAGTAAGCTGGCTGCACTAAGCTAATCCCCAAGCGGTCATTTTATTAGCTGCTTCGACCTTGGCCATTGACCAGAACAGGCTGGTTGTTACCAACAAGGGCTCACAGCATTGCCGTGATTGGATTCAAACGATGGTCATCGGCCAATCAGACTGATGATAATGTAGTTAGCACAATTTTCGGAAAACTTTTTTTATGATATATGCTTGGAAAGCATTGACATAAAAGACAACACGTTTGGACATTTGTTCACACTTGAAAGTAAAACCTAATTTGTACACAAAAATGTAGCCCCCAGAAATGTCACACAATAGGGGCAACGCAACACAGGAATTTGGTCCTGTTCTGGAGACCTGAGTATTGGGGAAAGGGTTGAAATGTTCACTGTCGTAACTTTTTCTCTGGTGACTTTTAACTTGGGCGCGAATAAAGAACGAACCCCGGTGAAGCTCTGTTTGAGGTGGACCTGACTGCATTAACCAAATATAAATCAGGAAACGTTGATTAAGTCCACCACCATAACCAGTAAAAATGGATTTGACCGGCCTACTGATTTCGTAGCAGTGTTCAAGCCCAGCAATGAAGATAGGGCCGAACAGCGTATCCGTGAACATTTTTTGCTCTATCACTACGCGATACCTGTTTCACAGGTATCCTCTCAACCGCTTGATAATCAGCCTGAAGTTGAGGGAGGTAGCATCTTGCCACCCACTTTGTCATATTACGTCCCTAAATGCATCCGCAGAACACTACGTGTGGTGTTTTTGGTGCCAAATTTGCATCCGGACATTGACTGACAGAGCTCGACGTGGGTGCTACTTATACCATCCAGTTTTTGATTGCCTGAAGAAGGTGGTGCTGTCGTGAAGTGTATAGCAATATCACGTTCATCAAGAATGGGAAGGTCAAAGTACTTTCAACTTTTATTCCTGACCACAAGGCACCTATCCAGATGAACTGCTGCCAGTTTTAATAACTAAATAGCCTAAAATACCCCCAGAGCCAAGTTGATACAAAATACACATGGTACGATTGACATCCCCTCGGGAGGGTTTGGCCAACGGCCGAATTTAAGCATGAATATATTTCTATCGCCTCAGTAATCCGTATGTCGGGCATCCATCCGGTCAGCCCTTTTGTGTAGTAGCGAATTCTTGGATTTGCATGTGGAAAATAAGCGGAAACTCAAGGTGAGGTGATCATTACCTGAGAACCGTCAATCAATTTACACCTATCGACTTCTTTTCGATTGAGAGAGTTCGCATTCATAGAACGAAATATCGTGAGGATAGCTCAGGTAATCGATAAAAAGGCAACTAAACGGCTTGCGAGCATGTTCTGCGTCACCCACTCATCGAGTTCAGTTTCGCGATTATTAATCCAGCGCTGCTGTTCAACGGATACGTCGAAGAGGGATCCAGTTCGGCACTGACTTACCAGAAGTCGTCAAAACATTGAGGTCGTTGATAGAAGCAAACAGGTTGTCCATCGGCCTTCGGTATCTGGTTCACTTCATTGCAAAAGGGGTTATGGCAACCTCTCCCGTTACGTTTCCACAGTTTTCCATTAAAACCAACTGGATCGTGTACTATCGCATATGTTACACGCAGAAGATAAAAGCAACTTCTGCAGTCACGCGCTACCTGGTACCTTCGCTCCCGTGTAAAACTGGCTCACTAGAATAATATGAAAGCTGAGTAAACAGTCATTTTAAAAGTGTGTTCAACTATTTCTGGCTGGTTTTTCAGAGCACCAGTAGGTTTAAGGCGATACTTTGTGGTCTATCTGCTACAAAGTGATAGGTATTCAGACATCAGTTAAGATCTCTCAGCTCTGTACAGGAGACAGACTAGCCAACAGATCTTACCCTATCGGTATATGCATTCAATATTGAAGACGTCAGTCATTCATCTAGAAAACATTTGTGAATATAAATGAAGGAGGCGTATTTGTGGTTTCTGCAATTACCATGGCCAAAAATCAACCGAAAGACCAAAAATGAGCAGCACAAATGACAACTACGCTGGCTTGCCACTTCCTCACAGACGTCAGGCCAGCTGACGTCATCCCATCTGCCACACCCACCCAGAATCAAGCGGTACTCAAGTGAGATAGAA
Source organism: Schistocephalus solidus (assembly GCA_017591395.1). Classification (NCBI taxonomy): domain Eukaryota; kingdom Metazoa; phylum Platyhelminthes; class Cestoda; order Diphyllobothriidea; family Diphyllobothriidae; genus Schistocephalus; species Schistocephalus solidus. Next base: position 24,587 of record WEDG01000547.1, read on the forward strand.
TTATATTTTAACGCTAGCAAGTAGGCAAAATTACGGAAGTAGTATGCGGTACAAAGTTCTACCCAGTAAGTTAGCCCCTAATCCTACTCCGTGCGTAGATACTACACGGGCTTCTTTACCAGCGGGATATGTTGAGCGGACAGGGCGTGCGAGAGTGAAATATCGTACGAGTGAGCCTGGTGCATGTTGCGGTTGCGCTGGATGATCAATAACTGTCACCTGAGTATTCATCCGGTAAAGATTTTGCCCGGTCTGCTAAACCTGATAAGGTTAATCGATATGTGCGCCTCCACACCAGGAGATTCTACCCCCGGGGCCATTCCTCCCCCAAACGTAAAGTCCTAAGGATTGTGTGACAGCAACCCGGTAGGCGGCCA
>WEDG01000548.1:0-103669 GCA_017591395.1 Schistocephalus solidus
GTGGTGATATCGATAACGACAAGGAAGAAAGGAATGGATATTTCTGGTAGGTTAGCCATAATCAGTCAGCCATACCGAACCACAGGTCAAGTGAAGTTCACCTTCTGTATGTGTACATAGATGGTTTTATTTTAAAAGCCTTCGGGAATTTTTTGTCATCATCATTATCATCATCGTCGTCATCAGCATCTTCTTCATCTTTTTCCTTATCGTCGTCTTACTGAACATACCACTGGCATTTCGATTGTCGCGTGCTATGAAGGCATTGCAGCCGAAATCTGGTCTCACACTATCAGCGTTCCGGTGCAAAAGTGGTTGAAAATGACTCGAGTTGCGCGTTGATGCAGTGCATGGCACAACCAATCAACCCCTCTACGCCTACTACAAACGACTTGGTCCATCAATCCACACATACCGGACATAGAGGAATACGCGAGAGTGCCGCAAAATGGGTGCATCCCATTTAACCGTCGTTCTTATTAAAGACTGGGAAATTCCGTCAGAAATCAACCTTGCAAGCCCCGACTTTTAGCGTCTCCTACTACATTCTGAGGAATCATTTTGTTGAATCGGTCGCAAGCGCTCCCTTCGCTTCTTACGCTTCAATAACCTGTCTGAGTCGGAGATCGGATGTTTTCGTCTAAGGTGGTGCAGAGCCTCCACCTATCGCGTATCAAGCGCGCACACACAAGTATGACGGTTTGCCTGGCAGAACCGACGTCGGAAAATATCGCCGTAGATTTGATGTGCGAGTGATGGATAGGCCTGGTGTGCGCGCCGATTACAGGAATACCCCATCTAGTCATGGTGTGTATGTGTGTGTGGGAAGGATGTGAGGGTGAGTGATTGTTTATCCTTTAGCCACTCATTCCATAAGACCGAATTGGCGCATGTAGCGCAAGCGTGCGGGTGTAGTTTGGGTTAGGAAGGCGGGAGGTATGGCCTCTGCAGGTGACTCAACAGAAGCCAATAACACGGGTTGTCTTTCGGGTGAGGGATGCGCTCGCCCGCCGCCCCCGCATGCGATCGCGTACCTCTTCTCAGCCGCTTGCGTAACCCGTATTTATTTAAAACTGTACATGTGCGAATACGGTGGCAATCTCGTCAAGATTTACTGCCTTTCTAGCCGGCCAACCACAGCCATCCACGTTCGCCCGACACAGTATCCGCTGACGTGGTCATACGTAATAATTCGTCCTTCGTAATGCACGAGGGAAAAATCACCGCAGAATTTCTTGCGTGCATGGTAAGGCTTTAGTTATCGTACGCATGCATGTGTCCGAATAATCTAATGCGTGGCCATAGTTCCTATACCCGGTGGTGGCTCAGTGGTTAGATCATTGGACTTCTAACCAATAGAGCGCTGGTTCGGGACTCAAGGGTTACGGACTTGTGGTTGGGTGTGGCGATAGCCAACAAACCAGGAGTGACCATGCTAGTCTTTCGTGCTTTTGTCTTTAATTCAATTCTGCATATCCTATTAGTCGCTGTGCGGCTGTCTTCGGGCTCTAGAACGAACTCCAAGACACAACGGGATGAGTATGTCCCGTTGTGTTGGCAGGGTAACTTGAATAGATAAAATCATGTCCTGATTTTTATCAGCCATCGGCTTTGTTTAAATCTGCAGCAATTTTGGACTGCTATTTTTCTGAGCGTCCAAATTCAGAATCAGTTTAAACGAAATCCTGCTTCGTGCACGGGCTTACCAATAAGTTGATTGGACCAATTATACACCCGGCAGTTCGGCCGTCGTAGTCCGATGATGTCCACCGTATGCTCCACAGAAGGGTGGTGCGGGGACGGTGACTTACACGTGAATTAGTTTTGAGTGATAGTAGACTTGCATTGCATCTACAGCCCTCACTCTTCCCTTACCCGCATGTGCTCGGTGTCAAGTCATAGTCAAGAAGACCGGAGGCGGGGTCGTGGATAGGTGGCTGGCGTGGCCGGAGCCGTCACTGGGCGTGCCACCACGTCTGAATCAGAACTATAACTAGCAAAAGTGACGAGTGCGGCATGAGCATCACCTACGCCTGCCACCACGCCTACCACCATGCTTGGCATTTGTTGTGGGACCGCATCCCAGAGTGATAACACCTGCCGCACCCTGATTTGGTCCCCATATTGGTCCACGCGACCCATTTAGGGGGCACCAAGCGCGCACACAAGAAATTTATGACAGATCGTCTGGCCGTACCAATGTCGTAAAACATCGTTGTAGGGTAGGAGTGGCTGCGACGGATAGGCTTGATGTGTGCGCCTACGCTTGGAAGGATCCATCTTGTGTGTGCGGGAACGGTGTAAGCTTGAGCTAGGGGTCATCCTTTTGCCACCATTCTGTCGTGGTAGGCGAGTTAGCAACAAGGTTTACAAATCAGAAATCAGGGAAGACAGATTAGGTAGAACCAAGTGGTTGCCACAAGATGTCTCTTCAGGCATGTGTCCGTCGTTGAGTTCCCAGCGTGTGTGCGCCTTGGCTCTATCCGCGTCCCACCACATCCAATCAGCTAACGATGCTGCATGATTGGCTAGAGTTACATCTCGCTCGGTACCAGCAACGAAGCGACCGTAGGCCTGAGGCGGACAAAGCACCGATGAGCGTGGGAACGGACTGCCACATGTGCAAATACGACTGACTAGGTTCAACCATGACAGAGCGCGCGCGAGTAGGGTAGGGGCAAGGAAGGCAAGAGTGAAGGCTGTTTCAGGCAACTCAGATAGATCAAATGGCTCGCCTGTTGTGCGTGGTGCGTATGAGTGCTTTCCAACTCCGCCCGCACATGTGCTCGCGTGGCTTCTTTTGGACGTGCGAGTTAGGCATATTCGCTCATTATTTCACGTCCGAGAGCACGGTGACAGTCAGGACAATATTTATTTATTGCCTATCTCGCCCTTTCGTGATCGACCAGGGAAAAATTCCACCACGGCAGTTGCTGCAGGCATAACAAACCGTTGTTATACAAGAATGGGTAGAGCCGGTCTGGCGACCTTGACGACAGCTTGTTCAGGCTCTCGGTGGCGGTGCACTTATCTTCCGATTAGGTCTGTGTGTGACCGGAAAGCACAGCCACGGTGGGCAGAGTTTGGCACTCTGTCGCACCGCTAGTAGCTGTCCTCTCGAGATGGGATAGTCAACAACCTGAAGGCTCTCAAATCAGAAGACCGTTGGGCGTAGAAGCCACTTAACAAGCAGTTGTAACCAGCGCTCTCGTCAGGCCGGCATGTGTGTTTTATCGCCTGCAGCCAATTAGCGGAGTACTCGGCGCTTATTGGTCAGGTTAGTGTCAAGCCTCCCGCGGTCCCATCAGCGAACTGACAGGGCGCGCTGACAATGGCGGGAGCAGACTGCCACCGTCTGTTGTATATTGGCGAACTCAGAGTTCTGATGACGTCGGATGTGTCCGGGAGCAGCATAGTGTGCTTGGAAATTGTGTTCGCGTTGAGGGCATTTGCTCTTGGGCCCCACTCCGACAAGTAAAACCCGAGAGAGATTGCCCACCTGGACTACATCTCCTACTTCACCACCGACATCCGCCACATTGATGGCGCGAAGAATGAGCTAGCCGACATGCTTTCCAGACCTTCCCTCTCTGCTCTCCAACTCTCACAAGGGATCGACCTTGTTGCTATGGCTGCTGAACAACGACGAGTCGGTTGTCCTGGCGACGAGTCAGTTAGCGGTCTCCAGCTGGCGGACGTTCCACTCACCACCGGGACTGGCACCATCCTCTGTGATGTGTCGACAACTTTGCATCGCCCTTTAGTGCCCATCTTGATGCGTCGAGCTGTGTTTCACATTATTTATGGACTCTCCCACCCTGGGATCCGAGCCTCACAAAAGCTCCTCGCGGAAAGGTTCGTCTGGCCTGGCATGAACAAGGAAGTCAACGCTTGGGCACGGTCGTATCTGAGTTGTCAGCGGAACAAGGTGCGGCGCCACAACAGGTCCCCACCCGGCATCTTCCCCATCCCCGACGCACGGTTCAGCCATGTGCATCTCGATGTCATAGCTACCTTGCCTCGTCGAATGGTTTTACTCACCTTACCTGCGTCGAAAAAGGCTTGGCCAACTACCCACGTGTTTGTTTGATGTGCTCGTGTACGTAAGCCGCTGGAACCACCATACGAAGGACCGTTACGCGTTCTCTCACGCAACGCCAAGACCTGCCGGATCCGTCGCGGTGACAAGGAGGGCGTGGTCAGCGTCGATCAGGTCAAGGCTGCTGTCGCGGAGGAACCACCGGACCTGTGCCAAGGAAAAGACTGTGCTTATCCCCTACCCCGTGTGCCTTTACCTTTCCCACCCCCTCCTCCATCCTTCCTACCCTCTCCATCTACCCCAATTTTCCCCACCACCCCCGACACTAACTCTTTCAGTGCCACTGACATTCGCACCACTCGTAGCGGTCGTCGAGTCCACTTTCTCGACCGCTTTATCACTCAAGAGTTTTAGCATTGCATTTCCCTTCGGTGTCGTTTTTACGTCGGGCTTCGGTCTAGGCGAGGGGTACTGTGGTAGCCCTTTGCCATATTTTATTTTATACATTACTTGCTATAGTTATTCAACTTGTTACACATAAACTTAACTCGAATTCACCCATATTTGTTTAAGTGGGCATTTATTAACTTTAACGCGCCACACGCCAACTAGTTTGTGGTTCGGTGACCTTAACTGATTTTCCATCTATTGCTTTAGTTCGTCACTAGGCGGCGTTGTCTGCTGTTTCCGTCGTATCGTAAACTTTGGCGTGTCGTGTCTCGGTGGGCTTTTGTATTTGAGCCGCCAGTTTTGTTTACTCTCCATTCATGAGGAAATTTTATGTAACTGTATGCTCCTCTACCTATTTTTCTTTGATAATCTGATCTTTTTACGTGCATTTGTTTGTCTGAACTATGTTTATGAGGTCATCTCTGCAGTACGCTAGAATTTTTTAAATGCACGTAAACTGAAAAATTTACCGAATAATTTCCTCGATGCCAGCTGTTCCACTTTTCGGCCAATATTTCGGATTTGTGATCTTCCCGTGCTCACTTCATCACGTTTTTATCAACAAAAACCTGCGCAGCGGAAAAAGGCCGCTGTGGTTGAAAAATCGCCTTGAAGCGTCAACCGAAGAACAAACTGTCAATGCCAGGCTTCCCGTCAACAAAAAGTTTTGTTCTATATTCAACAAAATTCATGATATGGAGTTAATTTTGTTCAAAAAATAACACAGTAAGACTGAAATGGTTTGTCTTCAAGAGATATGATTAAATAGTGACATTGACGCACAACTAATTAGCCCCCCGTCTTTCTGCTGCTTTCGAGCAGATCGAACGTCTTCATCCTCCAGTAGAGGCGGTGAGGTAGCTATTTTGGTTAACAAAGATTGGTGTATTAACTGTAAGTCCTTATTTTCGTACTCTGAAGGTTTGATAGACGTTATCGGTGTCATATATAAGCCGCGATTGTTAAATACATTTAAAGGCATTATTTTTGTTAGTATTTATATTCCCCCTCTACCTGGGAAGGTGCGCTTACCCGCTTTTTGACTTTCTTCCACAAAAACTTGCTTTATTGTCCTGTGAGCATCTTATTCTCTTGTGTTGTGACTGAAATCGTGTGAATATACGTCCCTTTTACGTTGTTAGGCTTTGATGACCTTGCTTCCTTCAATACTCGCGCTAATGCCCCTGTTGATCACGTTTTGACCAACCAAGCCAAGTTTTTCCTCATTAAGAACAGAGCTCCATTTTCCGGTTCCAATCATTCTGAATTACTAGGCCTTCTACAAATGTATTCCGCTTCCACGCGTGCGCTGCTAATCAAAACCCAAAAAGGATAACTAAAGTTCACGACACGTCCCCAGAAAACAATTGCCTTCTCCAGACTTGTATATTGTACGCTATCCCCGTCTTCCTCAGTCAATCCAATGTCGAGTCGTGCTCCAGCTTCCTTACAATATTTTTAAAAGAAATTTGTAAATTTTTTTGTCCTCTTGATACCGTTATGGTTCGAACAGACAGAATTTATTTTCTCTATCTCAAATGTCAAGACGTAAAAAAGAACTACTCTACTAGCTAGGTCTCCGTAGCAGTCTAAATGGTGTTAAAGTCTTAATAAAAAGTCCGATTTCCAGACTAAATTATTTGCTTTGTTAGTCAGCTTTTCGCCTCCCCGTCCACACCTTCTTTTCGGCTTTCCTCTGCTGAACTCTGGAGGAATCTTAAGCGTCTCACTGGTCAATGTGATAAACTGGCACATGTTAATGCTGGTGTAGACTCTCTAAATGAACATTTTATCCATACTTCTACTGACACCAATCCCCCCTCAAACAACTTTCCGCTTCTACCAAGCGTTTTTTCTTCTGTGTCAGTGGCAACAGTGGAGAAACACCTGAAAAAGGTCCGTGGTTCAACTGCTGCCGGACCGGATGATATCTCACCATTTGTTTTAAAATATTGCTCTTCTCAGATTGTCCCTATTTTGACACACCTTATAAACATGCCCTTCATGGAGTCAAAGGTTCCTGATATTTGGCGTTCAGTAAGAATCACCCCTATCCCTAAAAGTCCGCTAATTTCGGTCCTTAGTCTTTCCGCCCAATCGCCTGCTCTTCCGCTTTACTGAAGCTTGCTGAACGAGTCGCTCTCGATACAATCAAGCCATTTCCTCCCATCTCTCCGATCCATTAAAATTTGCATATAAGGCCCGGCGTAGTGCTCTAGGCGCCGTTGCCCTTGTGGTACATTCGGTTCTATGAGATAAGGGCTGCCGTGCGTACGCATGCGCATTTCTTGACTATTCCTCTGTCTTCAACACCATCCCGCGCAATCTCTTCCTTAATAAAACATCAGCGTTTGGATCTCCCGGCTGGTTTGTCTCTTGGCTCGAAAACTATTTCACTTCCCGCACTCTGGCAAGCGGAAGTCTACTGTCCCTCCAAACAACTGCGGTATTCTTCAAGGTGCCATCTTATTCCCTCACCTCTTCTCCCTTTGCACTGATGATTTGAGATCACCAAACGACTGTCTGTCCGTCAAATATGCCGACGATATGGTTGTCGGCCATCCCCTTAAAACTCAGACCCATCTCCAGTCTCTGAAGAATGGCCAGGACCATGCCTCACCTTGGTCGTCAGATAATGGTCTTCAACTCAACCATGATAAATCTGTCCAATGTGTTTTCCACCTGCGACCCTCCCCTAGTTCTGAACCCTCAGCCGTCCTTCCTAACGAGGTATCCCATTTGCTGTACCTGGTCGTTAATGTGACATCCCATCTTTCATTCTCCCTACATATTGATACTCTGTTTACTAAAATTGGTAAACTTCTATATTATATCCGCTGTTTACGTTCCTACCACACACCTTAACCCCTTATCTGGGGATTTATAGAGGCACGTATTCTTGCCCTCAAGGTGCCATCTTATTCCCTCACCTCTTCTCCCTTTGCACTGATGATTTGAGATCACCAAACGACTGTCTGTCCGTCAAATATGCCGACGATATGGTTGTCGGCCATCCCCTTAAAACTCAGACCCATCTCCAGTCTCTGAAGAATGGCCAGGACCATGCCTCACCTTGGTCGTCAGATAATGGTCTTCAACTCAACCATGATAAATCTGTCCAATGTGTTTTCCACCTGCGACCCTCCCCTAGTTCTGAACCCTCAGCCGTCCTTCCTAACGAGGTATCCCATTTGCTGTACCTGGTCGTTAATGTGACATCCCATCTTTCATTCTCCCTACATATTGATACTCTGTTTACTAAAATTGGTAAACTTCTATATTATATCCGCTGTTTACGTTCCTACCACACACCTTAACCCCTTATCTGGGGATTTATAGAGGCACGTATTCTTGCCCTCATCCTTTATTGTTCTCCTGTGATTTTTCCAGCTTTGATTAAAAAGGATTTTTTGATTTTAAAACGTATCCTCTGAATGCTCTCTTCTGCTGCTGGTGTTTCTTATATTGTTTAGTGGATTTGATAACAATACGGCACTGCACAACAGTCAAACAATTTGCTGGGCGAATTCTTGATGATGTAACCCATCCCCTCCATTCTGAGCTGATTGCCGTGAAGTCTTCCCGTCCGATGCGCTGAGGCTTTCATCATATAGCTTGCCGTACATCGGCATATCAGCGCTCTGTTTTGCCATTTCTAGCACGCTATCTTACGTGTGAAGAGACTGAAATACAGAAGCTGATATTGGAACTGTCTCCCTACTAGATGTCAATTTTTGACTCTTTGATTTTTAAAGCCTTTTTGTCCCGGGTATGAATTTAAAACAGACGTATACAGCAGGATTTATTGGTACCAACAAATTTAGTGACGGTTTATCAACTGCAACCCGTCTTTGCATAACACAGATAACGAATGAAAATGGACAGCAGTTTGAATTAAAGAAAACCAATACATAACAGCAAGGGCCAGAGGACAGCGTAAAGAACTCCAGCAAATAAAATGTGGGGGAGAGGTGTATTCCTCTCTCTCTCTCTCTCTCTCTCTCTCTCTCTCTCTCTCTCTCTCTCTCTCTCTCTCTCTCTCTCTCTCTCTCTCTCTCTCTCTCTCTCTCTCTCTCTCACGCACATTGTGGGATCGTATTATCGATCGTACGTACTCGCTAAACAACCACCACTTGTCACGGGGCGAATGGAGTGATTTGTTAATCCCGCATGGTGTACCTCCCCCACTGCACATTCCACCACCACAACCACCACCATCTGTATGGTAGCATCCGTTATATCCCAAACCATCCTTCAACTCTGCTTCACGTTACTATGGCATGAACTAAGAACAAAAGCTTTTTCGCGGAAAGAAAGAGGCGAGGTGAGCTTACGGCCAACGCCCTTTACAGATACCTGGTGCTACAAAACAATAGGACACACAGAAGATTTATGGATAAAATCAGGTGAGAGCTAAGGACCTTGCGTCTTGAGGAGACAAAGGCAGCCGGGGCAGAGCTGCTGGACAGTGCCTGCAATTTGATTTAGTGCTCAGTACACATGCGTCGTCTTTCTCGTCATTGTTGTAGTAGAGGATCATCGTAATGTCGCTCCATGAGGCAGCCTTATGGTAAGCCCGGTTGCGCAAGACACCTCTTAAAAATGTTCTTTTTTAGTCAAGATAATGTCAGGCAACTCGTTGCCAACCCCAATTTGCACGGCCTCCGCCTCCTGTTCTGCATTTCAAAAAGCAGGACCTATAAACTCGACTGGTAAAGTTCTCATATGGTGGAGTTTGTAGTTCAAGCTTGATAGTTAGTTTTCTTTAAAATTTTATTTACTCTAAAATATGAACGCGTTCTATTTTCCTCGAAGATCAGTTGGAAATTTGGTCATAGTGAAGCTATGCTCCGTGATTTGGTAGGTTGCCAACTGAAGTGAAAACTCGCTCCTGCTTAAGACCTAAATTAATCCTTATTAATATGGCTTTTACAGCAGTTTAATTTGTGTGAAATCTGGCACCTCTGTGCTCCCCACGAATGAAGCCTGCTTCACGTGAAGTTAAGACCCAGGTCACGTGTGGTTGAGGTAGGTTAGTCAGACACTGCGTCCGAACTCATGTCCGGTCGTCTCGACTTTAACTTCGGGCATAATACGATTACCCTCAGGGCGCCCGGTGGAGGCCTCGTAGCTCAGTTGGACGGAACGTTGGCTGTACTAGAGACTTATCATTGCCGGCGTTGGGTTCGAATTCTACCGAGGCCGCCGAGTTTTTAACAAGTGGATCAAAGGAATTATTCAAATCTATCAATATCCCCTACTATCTGACGTCGGTTTGCCAGACACTACGCCAGAACCCATCTTCGGTTGTCTCGACGTTTCTTCTCATCGGATCCAGATGAGGGATGAGAAAGTGGGGTAGCTGCTTCGCAAATCTGCCTGCACGTGATTCATCGATGCTGCGCCCACTCAATACGTACTACGGCGCGTTTCTCGTCATCCTTGATGGTCAAGCTGTCGTAGCCGGGTGAGGGGGAAGGACTAGGGTTGGCCTTGAAGTCATAAGCATTCGTCTATGCGTGTCACCACGCCCCCATGTGCGGCGTGGTTCAGCGCACGAATGCGAGGTAGATTCGAAGGCGGCAACTGACAAAGGTTGCCCTTAGCCACAAAGGCAAACGATGCATACACGGAAGGGCGCCTTGAAAGCAAACCTACTGCCCGACATGTCAGTAGTAAGCTCCCAAGCGGTCGGAAAATATGTTTCGATGGACGGCGTCCAATTTTGCACCAAAATTCTGCCGGCGAGTAACGCTGAGTGTAATGCCGATGCCATCGCGATGCTGGCCACGGAGGGCAAATTTTATCATATCATACAGTAGATTGCCTAACTCATGAAATGTCTATATCAGAATTTGAGGTAGTAGAAGGGCAGGCATTTTAAGGTGGTAGTTCTGTTTGTTGTATTAAATTGATGAACAAAATGCTGTTTAATAATAAAGAGATCACTTCAGATCAGTTTACTCATGGGAAAACGGGGTTAAATTGGGCGAAATCCGACGTTTCTTACCATCCAGGAATTTTCCTACGTTATTACAGGCTACAGGTCAAAAAACTTTGCTTTTATGCGCAGTAATATGAATGAACATTAATAAAGGCCGGAAAATTTGGAATATATCCCTTCATAGAACGAAAAATATTGTTTTGTTCTCACGAAAATCAGGCGAACGCAAGTTTGAGAGCTTACATTGTTTTCGAAAAAATGATGTTATATTTAGTTTAAAAAATCAAGTTTTGCAAATGTATGACGTTTTGTACCGAAAAACGCTGTAATAAAATTTTGTGAATGTACTTTGTTTTACCACACTGATATTTAGGACCTGAAACACGCATATATACGAGACGCGATGATACACCGCGACTTCTCGTAGTCACGGCGTACGCGAAGCTTGAAATACAATTTAAGTCTGCAGTTGACTATAAATTAATAAGGAAACTTAAAACGGAAGGGGCAGAAAATTCACATTTCATTGTAAAATCTGAGTATATATTCGGCCACTCTCTTGTGTGTTTCAAAGCTTAGAACTAGACCGAGAAGTAAGCAAAGATATCGAAAAACGCTCCAATAGAAAGCGAAAAGAGAGTTCTTTAATTTTAAACGGAAATTGTTTCCCTACTTTTCAGTGAAGTCGAAAATTTGGTGCAACGGTCCCAGTTTTTTCTTGACTTCCCTTTGAAAAAACGTTAATTGTGCAGGAATTCGACAGCGAAACATCTTCTTAAAGCACTTTTTAAAAAGGTAACTTATTATAGGAAATTTTTTGACTAATTATAGGCATATATTTTCCCAGCTTTTGTTGTGGACGTTCATTTTTCATGGCAGCGAGTTTTCATGTTTGTGTGAGTCTACAAATATGAGCCAGACGACCGTCTGCATTAGAAAGAATGTCCAAAAAATCACTGTTGCGGTAAATGCTTTTAAGAAATATGTTATTTTGAGGGTTTTACCAAACACATCGAACGGAATGTACATTCATGGGCAGTCGACTGAAAACACTGAAAATCGTAAAGAATTCACCTCATTTTCAAAGACAATATGCAACTCATCATAATAGAAAACCCGAAATATTTATATAGGAATTTAACAATAGAATAGTTATGTTTATGCACAACAAATGGTGCGTTTACGATTGTACCTGGCGATTCTATTTAAATTTATTAGTCATCGACCGACCTGTGAACATGTAAGCTTATGAAATATTATATTCATGTGACGTTCCTATCGGCGCAATGAAGCGAAAATCTGCTTGCCTTGGTCAAACACATCTAAGGCAATGTACAAACGGAAGAAAAACTGCCAATTCTTGTGAAACGGTGTTGGAATATACACTTTCATGTTAGGCTGCTTGATGACGGCCATACTTAACGTTGCGCTTAATCTATAGGAATATGTATGTGCAAAACTCAGAAAAAGACTATTTTCAAAAATAATTTGGCATTTTTTGGTTTATTCACTCGTTTAATTGCATGGACAGGCTTCCTATACATTTACAACTTCATTTTACTGAAATAGGTTAATTTTTCACATTTTCGTAATCCGTACCTATTCTAAAAAATATAATTTCTAGAAAATGTTATGTTAATTTGTAAACCACAAAAAGCCATATATTTCCTAACGATTGGTTCTTTATTCGTGTAAAATTTTGGTGGACGCAGTGTGCGCTGTTTTCGCGAAACGTGCCGTAACTCATGAAATTCATCAGATTTCATGAGTTAGGACACCTACTATAGGGGCTGAATTTTCCGGTAAATAAAAATGTTGTTGGCCTTGCTGTAGGGGGTCTGAATCGCTAGACCCCCTTGACCCCCTTGCCTCAATGGACACGGGAATAGGAACGACCCGAACCTCCCCCCGCCCACGTAATGCAATATTCCTGTGTCTTCACTAAAAACCAAACCTTAATCGTTACCCTAATCGTCAAGTTAATCTCCCTGAAATTCATTGCCAAAACCGCCTGCATTACTGGTGGTTCCTGTTCTCGTGCCCCTATCGGGATTTGATATAATTGATATTTCCAGCAACTGATAACGGTTACACATGTGTTACGTCGTGGTAAAAAAGGTCATATACTTCTAACGGCCAAAAATTTTTTGAACTTCAGCAGTGACGGTTTGGATATTACTACTGAAAACCCTAATATATAGGACGAAAGTACGGATAGGTTGCCATGTTCTATCACCTGAATGCGCATTTAATCCTTCACTTGCTATTATGGTCATATTAGTCGGTGTCTAACTAAAAACACTACGGAACATTTCCGTATAAGGCTGGGTAAAGGCGAAATTAGCGACAGGGCTGCCTTGTCTGGCCACCTAAACAGGATACGGGAATTTGAACCGCCCTGCTAGCTTCAAATAAGTGGCTATGCGGTCCATTTCAAGAAGGGTCCTACCATAATCGCCAGTCGGCAACCTCCCAAGCCACGGTGATATTAGTGGTAGTAGTACGCGTAGCACAAAATACAATTAGTAGTAGTAGTAGTAGTATTATTATTATTATTATTAGTAGTAGTAGTAGTAGTAGTAGTAGTAGTAGTAGTAGTAGTAGTAGTAGTAGTAGTAGTAGTAGTAGTAGTAGTAGTAGTAGTAGTAGTCGTACCAAGGAGAGCGGTTGCGATGATTACAGCAATGTAGCCAGCAGACAGTACGGCTATGTCCCTGGTCTTCAGTGCACTGCTGCGTCAAAATCCTTCAATTTCCCCATGAGCAGTTGCTGACACACTGACCTTACAGCCCGATAGACAGTAGCACGAACTCCCCACCCCCTTCTCACGCGCGCAGACGTTTAAACCTGACCATGACCCTCGTGAACACGCTACCGCTCGGCCAGTACAAAACCGACATCTGGACACGCCGCTGGCGCACAGTATACTTTAACTGGCTCCCACAGACCACTGTAGGCCGATGCCGCCTACCTAGCTCACGGACGCTCGCTCAGGTATGACTTGACACGGTCAACCCCACCAGCGGTTAGTACTGCCCGAGGCAGCAACTCGGGGTTCCAGATACGATGAAACCTCTCTTCTGCATTCTTCTGCTACTCGACCACCAGCTACTCAACCCCACCAGCTTCTCAACCACACCAGTGGTTAGTACTGCCCGAGGCAGCAACTCGGGGTTCCAGATACGATGAAACCTCTCTTCTGCATTCTTCTGCTACTCGAGACTTTTCCTCATGTTTGTGGCGCCCAGGGTTCGTTTCCCAGGTCTGGTGCAGTTGTGGGCAAAACAAGTATGCTGGAGAACCTAGAAGATGCGAATTAGCGAGCGCGCAGAAGCAGTGAAGCGGAATGACGCCAGCTCCCAAGTTACGGCTCATTCGACGGGACGCTCACATGCAAGTTCAATGAAGCCGAAATTTCAGAGCGGTGCTCGCGAGAGCTGCTGCTTCGCGTGTGGTCTCACACCAACAGTGCACTATGAATACTGCACTCATTGTGACTCCACTACCATTATCTGTGGTTGTCTTTGATGAGGGGTTGCACCGAAACGTTAGGCCAGTACACATTTCGTCTCAGCGATCACGTCTTCCTCTTTAGAAGCCCAAATTTTCACGAGACAAGGCAGATAAGAATACCCTGTATGGCGGCCTAAACAGGATAAGGAAAAAGGAACCGCCCCACCCGCTTAAAATAGGTGGCATGCGATAAATTTCAAGAAGGGTACAAATGCCGGTGTCTTGACGCTAACAGTAACCCTAACATAATACTAAACTGTCACCTTACTCTTAAACCTAGCCCTACCCTAAACCTAAAACTTCCGCATAATCAAGACGCTAACTCCAACTCTAACCTCAAGGGTAAAACTATTCCTAAACTTCAACCCCACCCTCACATTAACTCTAAACATAATTTCCTTGGAATTTGGTGTAGAGCCACATGCATTACGGGTGGTTCGCTTCCCAGTGTCCTGTTTAGGCGGTCATGCAGGGAATTCTTACCTGGGTGAATTATAAGATCCCAACGAACTGCGGAAGCGACTGCCATCAGATTACGCAAGTCGGTCCTGTGCAGGCCCTGCGTTTACCCTGGCCCAAGGTCACCTATGCAATTATCCGCAACACCTCACACCGCCCTGATAGGTTCCCCACAACCTTCACTGTTTCTCGTGTGTTACAGCTGGCGAGAATTCATCGAACGAAAACGTACGCTGGTCAACTAGTCTTCAGAATCCTTCCATGGGCATTTTCGCAACTCAAACGAATCGTTGGGCAAATAGCACGGCCGTCTTTAGGTGGAACCGACAGGGTTGCTGCTTCGAGTTATCTCACCAAGCTAGCCGGAGCGCTGGACTCAGCGGATGACAATTAGAGACCAGGATTTCCAGTCGGAAATGGCTCACATTCTGTCAACACGAGGCGTAGGGAGTCGGTGGACATTTGGGGAGGGTCAGGCGGGTGATCAAGCGCCCTGCTCACTCGGGATCGGTGACCGTGACAGCTGGGCGAGGTCGCCACCCGGCCTCGTCCCTGCTCAGTTGCAGTAGCTCAACAGCCAATCTGTAGGAGGACTGTAGCACTCAGACCCGCATGGACAGGGAGAGACGGGTGGTGGGAGAGACGAACGTGATGCGATGTTATCTCCACCAATGAGCGCACGACATCGATTGGTGGCAGACACTGACCTGAGCGTGAGCCTGACAGACACGCATGTGCGACGCCTACAGCGCACTGAGAGCGCTAACCGACCTATGCCAACGTGTAGGCGCGAACGCATGCGCACACGCACAGGTACCGCATAAAGACAGACACACACACGCGCGCACTCTCTCGCCGCTCTGATGGCTATGTCGCATTTGGTCCAGTCCGTGCGTGCGTGCGCACCAGCTACCGCCGCCAGTCAGCAATGCAATACAGCCCTGTTCCAGCGACAGGCTAGTGGGCGTCACACATCCCCACCCGACTTACTGTGCATCGATTTCGCCCATTTTACAGCCCACTGACGGACTACCTTAGTACCTAGGCGACGCCTGCCCCCGCCCGTGGATTTTACTCTTAGAGTAACACACAAAAAAGGGAGTACATCGTTCTTTTTTATAGGGGCCGAAATGCTCAACTGCACTGGGTGCTGAGGCCAAATTGCCGTAATTTATCGCAGTTTTTTGTCTTTTGTCAGTCACCCGGGCAAGGGCTAGTTTGGAGCGATCTATCTAGTTGCCCTTGCCGTCTGTGTGTTGGTGTGTGTGTGCGTGTAAGCGCTATGCCCTCAGGTTCAATGTCCTTGGCAAGCGCATCTGTTCCTGCCCCACCTGGTGTATTCGCCACATCTATGCCGCCGGATTTATCCTCTGAGGAGCGTGAATCCACTTCCGAACGCAGCCTTCATCATTCCATAATGGTTAATGGGACAGTACTTTCGCCCTCGCTGGGAACCTCTGGCAATCCCTCCAAATCCCCGCATTTCGTAATGGTCCGTGAAGAGGATGGCACTTCCTATAAACATCCCAACAAGATACGGAAGCGCAATAAATCTGGTCGACGTTCCTTGCATTCATCCAAGGGTAGTACAGATGCCAGATACCTTAACGGTTCACAGTCACCACAGTATGGGAGTTTATCCTCGGGGAACAAACCCCTCAAGGTCACCATACGTCGCACCGCTCTTTCCCACACACTTGACAACCGCAAAACAACGTGTAATCCGGATCACGACGCCTATTCTAGTAGCTCTCCCAGCAACTCTGTGATTTATTCCTCCTCTTCCTCCTCCTCCCACTGCGTGTTGAAAGCCGCCGAAGATGATCATCCCATCTCGGTCACACCCAAACCGACCTCCCAGTCTGGTAATCCTAGTCTTTCCGGAGCACCGTCTCCCTCCTCTTCTTCCCTCAACCTGAAGTCTGTTGAAGCTGCTGGGGCTGATCTGATCTCCACCTCTCCATCCATTCATTCCTCTGTTGAACCACCAACTCAGGTAAGGTTTTGGCTTCCCTTAACGCCTGTGTTCTTGCTAGCTCCCCGCTACGGATCAGCCCTCCAAACGAGACGCTTCAACCAGTACAAGGGATTGTGCAACAATAACCGAACCGGATTTACTCGGACCCTGTGAACCCGGCTCAAAAATTGTCCTCGAGGGGATTGTATGGTTGGAAACTCCAGGTGAGTAAATTAAAAAATTTCTGAACTACTTAAATTGGCTTCGCTTTTTCCTTCGTCAGTTACCAGATCCAACTTTTTCTCCTTTTCATGCAATTTTGCAGGCTGTAGTATTGTGTGATGGGCAGTGATTTACACATTTTATCGAGATGTAGTGATGCTTATACCGTTGTTCTCTTTTGACTCCTCAAGACCGGACAGTTGAGGGTCAACCTCGAGACCAAAACCCTTTTTAATCGTCGCTGTTTTGCCTCGTTTACTATACCGTTCAGCCTGCCCCGTCGTGTTTTCGAACAATATCACTGACTCGAACGTTTCTCGGGTCACAGAATTGGTGCATAAAACCACCTAACCTGCCTACTCCTGTGCGGAAAGTGTTATTTTCACTGTTCACTGGATTCTTACTGTAAGATCAAGTTTGCAGTTTGCCGCCTTGGCTCCGGTGTCAAGATTGCCAGCGATACAAACTGAGAAGTCACCGCAACATGATTAACAGGGCACGGAGCACGGTAGCTGCGCCCCCCCCTACTTCCGTCCCCGAAAGGGTGTTCGATTGTCCTGTGGGCCAAGTCACGCGAGATCTACTGCCCGACGAGTCTTGCCTGCAAACGTTTAGACAGCAGTTTTGTTTCTCTGCCATTCTTGCTATTAGGATCAGGCGCACGGAGCACGCAGAAACTGTGTGTGGTTCAGTGCATTTATTGGTGTATGTGTGCCGCCACTCCTCTCACCCCCCCCCCCCCGACCGGACAATCGTTGTTTAGTGGTGACGACCGGTCTCCGAGGCGGCCCTGGGGTGCATTCAAGTTGCTCCGTCTGTGCATTTGGAGCGCCCTCAGACCACTCGATCTGCGCGCCCGGGCCCCGGGCAACCGATGCAGATTCGCACTTCCATGTCGGGTCCACTCACAGGCCTACCTTTTCGCTCGCTCGCTCTCGACGGAACTTCTGTGGCAGTTCGCCTTTTGTCACAAGATCTTCGTCACCAGTCGGTTCAGGGTCCTCCGGTCCAGCTCTCAATGGCCTTCCAATGATCACTCTATCTGCGCACATTAATGCTCACTTTGTGAGTGAGAAAAAATTGGACCGAAGTTTGCTTTTCTCGTTACCTCTGCAGAGTTTATATAAATCCGACGAGACTCTCTCGAGGGCGTGGGCAACGCTCGGGAATTGTTAATTTGAAAGGATACTTTGGCGAGCATACGTTTGCCTCTACACTCATATTGCTATGGCAATCAGTAAACTATGCGGGCCGTTAAAAAAACACGATCATACTGTTGCTAGGGTTGGGGAGCAGGGGGAGGGAAGGTACCTATGTCCGGGGGGCTGATTTGATGGCTTTCGGTCATGGTAACTGCGGCGCCTGTATGAAGTTCTACGCGTACAGAACTGGTTTGCGTAAGGTGATTGCAGCTGAAGTAGCCGACAGACGGTGTCCTAGGGATTTCGAAAACCTTAATGGGACAGTAAATCCCCCGGTGACCTCTCTAGAATCTTCGCGGTGCTCGATGTCTACCATGTTAATTTACCTTTTTATATAAGCAACAATCTTCAAACAGTACTCCTCTTAAAAAAAACTGTCTATTACTGTTCAACACATTTTTCATAGTTTTTTTCTGAACTAATACTGTTAAATGGCTCTAGCGATTTCATCTTAATAACTCCCAGGGGGGCTAGGTCGGGCGAGTAAAAAGATTCAAAAACCGTGTCATTCCGCTTTTCGCTAAAACTGGCTGATTTTGAACGCTGAGTAGACAGGTGCTTTGTCCCCCGATCGGCACTTGTTGGGTCATTGTCGTGCCATGAGGAACAAATTCAACGTGAACGACTCCTTTGGTGTCAAACATGAACCGTATTGAGTGCGTTGCTCCTTATGGTTTGTCGTCACAAAATCGCTGACAGCATTGGGAGGTGGTTTAGTAAAAAAAATCCCTGTCTGCTTCTATGTTTTTCTCGGACAAGCGTTTAGTAAACGTACCTATGAGGAGAGGGCTGCCCTACCAATCGGCTTACCTACAGCAACTAATTATCGTTTTTGGGTACCCCCTCGCACGTTTGCATCCACTGCGCAGAAAAGCACAATATGCCATCGAAATGAGTTTTCGTAACTTTCGATGGCACCTAGTCGTACCCATCGTCCGCCCCACCGCTTTCCATGCCACCCCCACAGATTCGATTGTCGTAAAAACGACTCTGATAAAATATCGATTTTTAAGCTCTTCCTCCCCCTGTAATGTGCGGCCCCAGGTTAACCCACCCGCAGCCTGCCGCATTGCCGGACGCCGTCGCCACTCATAATTTGGAAACTGAGATGCTCCGCCCGGCCTCCCCCCTCCACGACTTTAACGCCCAACTCCACCCCCTATCCATTTCATTTGGATCCGGGGTGGTAGCAGGGTCTGCGCTCTACCCCTGTACCCCCCCCCCCAAAAACGCCTCCCCTCGCCAGCCCGCATCCTGTGGCCTTAGCGGAATGACAGACGGGGCCCGGCTATGAGTCACGTCGCCTCCAGCGTCTGGGTGAAGGGGCTTTTGGGCAGAGGGTCTGCCGCGAGGGTTAGCGGGGGGAAGTTGTGTGCGGACACGGTTTTCTATCTGAATGACAGTCTCGCAGGGCGTGTTGATAATTCGCTATTCTCACTCCGAGACCAAACGTGAGAACGCATCTTTCCGGTCGTGTTGGCAATCTTGTTTCAACTCTTCATCCCATCTACCAGACTTCCTATTACCCACGACACTAGATCTCTGTATGATCAGACCGCCCATTTTCGTTGGACTATTTCGGATGAGGTGAAAAGTCAAAAATTGCAGTAAATACTACTTCCGTGGAGTATCTCATTTAGAATAATTTTCCTTCCAACCCAAGGCATAACCCACCACCGCTGTCATTCGATCCTCCAATCCCGGATCGCTAAGCCAGAGTGTCGCGTTTGTTTGAGTTAATATAGTCTTTCTACTGACCGACCGACTTAGTCGAAGTTCACTCATAGTATTGCCAACTTTGTAGGTTAAAAATATCGTATTTATTTAACCCTGGGTTAAGACAGGGTGATAGGATCCTCTATTTGCCCTCGTCCCAGTAATATGGGCGACCTTAAGCTAAATTCCAGGAAGGGTATGCATTCTCTCGTTCTAACCTAAGCCACAAACACTAACTCTTCGAAATTTAACACAAAGGCACCTGTATGTCGGAGTCTTCCTATTCTAATGTCTGACCAACTCTGAAAATCTTCTCTCAATGGTGTTCTCAATTGTCACTACCAGGTCAGCCATTGTCGTAGGCGCCGCTCTCTCCAGCAACCTTGGTAACGGTGAAACGTATCGCTCTTTTAGCGTTTTGTTTACCCTGAATTCTACGAAATTATGCCATCGCAAAAGGCACTGCTCTTCCGTAGTCTGTTGTCCGGTTATTAAAAATGGGAACTTTTCCAATCCTGTTCGAGCGCGCAAACGTACAGGCGTTTGTTTAACAAAATTCACACATTTCCGACGTATTCTTCATCCGTTTTGGACCAGTCCACTCAAGAGTTGATCAGTACCGAAGTCCGACTATACTGCATCAGGAAGGGTGAGCGAACAGTTGAATTAAATTAATCATGCACACAACTAGGCAACGTTTCTCTTGAGCACGGTAAAAACAACAGTTAAACAGTCAGGAACTCGAAATTTCGGAGACTAACGTTTCATAACCCCCAAGGTATAAAACAACGTTTTCACCACCCAGCTGCCCAATTTGCGCATGCGTTACGGTTTCTCCCCAAACGGACCTGGATGTTTCCCTTTTATAATGATGGACTTAACGGCAATGTTGACATAGAGGCACCGTGATCTTAATTAAGTCTCCAGGAGAGTTTCCTGTGGGTCTGCAATATTTTGGGGCTACCTGGAATCTACGACAACTAGTGTGATTTTGTCAGTTCATAATCCTGTCAACGAAATTCCTATGGGGCTCGTTTGTGTACTCCGCGGCAGGTCAGGGGAAAAGGAACTTCTCGTAATACAGATGGTTTTGCGCTAAATTAGAAGGAAACACGTCTGACGGGAAAATGGAGACACGGTACACGTCTTCGCCCCCTTTACGGGGTCTCTCTCTCCTCTCTGACTGACTGACAAAGCAGCTTCTCGGCTGAACATCAGTTTTATCGCCTCATCATGTTCGTCATTGCGCACAAGGTTTTTGTGCGACTGAAAAAAAACCGTATCATGCCCCATCCAGCGACGTTACACATTAAAAAAAATTGCTTGATCTTCTTTCGAGGGCAGCATGGCATGCTTTACTTCGCGTCTACGATGTGGCAGTTTGCGAGGCTTTCCGAAATGCCGCATCGTTTCAAGGTTCTGCAAGAATTACGCTGGTCGTTTTAACCAAAAACCTCGTGTGGTTTCTTGTCGATGCTGTTGATGGGCTTGGTCTCGGAGACGTACATGACTTTAGTTCAATTCTCCTGGGACTGCTTGTGTGACCCCTCCCTGAACGAATAGAATTGATAGGTTGGCATGTAATACAGGAACGGCTGCCGTAGCGATTTTATGGGTGGGTCAGTCTAAAGGACGGAAAAGGGTGGTAACACGTTGGCAATGAAATCTATATACCCACCGTTATCTTTCGCAAGAGAGCTTTTTGTAGCACTGAATTAGACCGTAGTACACGCCTATCTAACCCTAACCTCAACGATCGTATCCGCTAGGGGGGAGGGAATGGGGAGATAGCACAAGTATTCATTGCTGTTGATCTTATTAAGCACATACTTGAAGGAATTAAAATTCATATTCTTATGAGATCACAGTCTCCTAACTTCGTACGCTTTACATGAGCGATAGTGTACCTTGCTCGCTTAGTAATTCTGACTTACACATACTTAAACTTAGTACACTCCTTCCTGCTTGCCAAACTATAACGCCGCTAAATTTAGCTGTTTCTTTTGGACATTCCTGCACGGATCTGCGTCCGTAGTATTTTTGTTTGGAAGTGTGGGGGAGGGCGGAGGAACATGTATCCTAGACTACTCTAAGTCCTCTGACCGCGTCCGGACTGCGCCACGTAGCCGTTCTGGACGTATTTGGACGGCCGTGTTGGGCGGGCGGGCGAGTGGTTGCCAAAGGAACTATATCGATGACCCATACACCTCCACCGCCCGTGCCGCGGGTTCGACGACGAGCGAGGCGCTTTCGCGAGGACACGGCCCTCGTCGAGACGTGTGCCGCTGCGTGTACTTGCGCACTTAGTCATACCGTGTCGTTTGCGGGCGCTCTCGCATCCTTGGTGGTATCTAATGTTGCATTTGGTGTCCGACTCTTCAGCGAACAGCTCTCTCTCGCTCTTCAAGATGGTGGTCACAGCGCGTTGCACTTCGCCTAGGAATCGGCGCTCCACACACTGTCTGCACCAGTTACGAATCTTCCAGGGCGCGTGTGTGTCCGTTGCCCAAGCGGGCAGCACATTGCGTCCGTAGGTGTCCCTGACTGCCCTGCGTGCGTGTGGCATGCACTATCCTCGGGCTTCATACCACGTCAGCCATTGCGGCCTGTCCCCTCACCAGTCACTGGGAGGCACAGACAAGTCGCTGGTGCATGTGAGCGAGGGAGGGATAGATACTGTTGCAGTTCAGCCCCACATGTCGTAAATTTAGCCGTAACTCTACCGCCGACGCCCCTAACCCTAAATCCCCCCTTTAAATTTAGCGCAAAACCGCCACCTATTTGTTTTTAAATAAGAGGGTCGCATAAAAGGGGAAATAATGCTTTTGTTTACTGTACCAATTATCGGTGTTGCAAAACAAACTACAGTCACACAAGTTTATTACTGAGTTTTATGGCACTAAAAGTCGAAACTTTGCAAAAATGTGATTTTTCATGCCTGTAATCACTAATTTTCACGAACACAAAATGCAATTTTCCGCACCCAAAGGGGATTTATTTAAACCGTTGGATTTCATCCAATTTTGATCTGTTTCCACAAAACAGCTTTGGAATGAACCCTTCTTTTATTACCAGATTTCTGCGCCTCTAAACAATTAAAAGAACAAAATTAGCAACGTCACCTTTGTGTACTACTAACCTCTCAAATTTCCATCTGAAAATTTTACGAGTTAGACAACCTATCATAGGTCCGCTTTTGAATCAAAATATACTACTCCCTTAATGCGACATTAATGACAACCCTCAGGCCTGTATGCTCGTTATCAGTGAATATCGCGCTTTAGATGGGGTCAGCTGCCCTTCAACAGGCCGCTGGCACATGGGATTTGTAGTGAAGTCGACTAATCTTTCGCCAAACCGTTTCCTTGCTGCAGAGAATTGCCACATCGTGAAACCAGTCCTGACGGCGGAGATTGTGGTCAACTCGTTCCGTTTACGCGATCAGGGATTCGATCGTGTGTATGTCCGTGGCAGGCGTACATAAAAAGTCATCCACTGTGTCCATATCGTGCTTCCGTCCTACCGGTGTCGTCTTGCCAGTGGAACACGGTGTGTGTAGGGAGCGTGGAGTGCGATAGACACCCACGGGTCATAGTTTTGTGTGTAGGAATCTCGTCCCTTTCGCCCATAGAACTATCGTGTGCGCATGCAAGTCTTTTGTAAGGGCATTTTTAATGAGCTGGAGGGTTTATGACCTAAAACCGCAGTTGTGAAGGCTACAAAAATAATATTCGCCTTGGCACTGCACATTGTGGCAGGGTGCTTGTGTTGTTGGAGAGCGTTGAAAGAAAAAAACGAAACTTGGGGGGTCCGGAACTGAGGAAACGGTTTTTACTGGCGTTCGGCGGGCGACCGTATCCGCCTCTAGGTGGCAGCCTAGGTGGACGGTGGTTGTGCAAATGGGCAGAGCAGGATTCGTCTCAGCGCAATTTCTTCTCGAAGATTTCGATCTGAGTGCGTGTAACGCCGTCTTCTGGATGTACAGAAAACCAGTTGAGCTGTATGTTTGGCTAGATGGGTATCTTTTGGTGAGGGGTCGGTTTCATGTAGTGCTTGTTTCTATGACCGAAGCTTAATTGGAGATGACCAGCAAAGGTCCTGCTGACCTTTTTAAGGTTTTGCCAGGCCAGCGCCTACCCCCGCCCGAGTGTATAACCTCGGCATCGTCCAAGACTGCGTTTTTTCTCAGCTAACCTTCGCTGTGGTTACGACCAATTTTCCGCATTATTAATTTAGTGTCTGGATCGTCGCCCTCCCACTAGAACCTCCCTAAGAACTATCGACACGGAACGTGGCTGTTTTTGCTATCAGGGCTTGGAAGCGACTATCAGATCCTCGGTATTCAGTCCACGAAAATGTGCCCTTTCACGCTGGTACAGAGCCAAGTTACTGAAACAGCCTTATCAAGTCCACTAGGAAGTACTAGCTGGGACCCTTCCATTTTAACCTCAGTCACCGACTTTTAAAGAGGCATATGTTCATTTATGAATGCTCACCGATCGCTAAGGGAATTCACTCATCACGTTCTGCCTTGGGGTTCAATCTCGAGCCCTGTCAGCAGCCGCAAAGCGGCATAGGCAGATGAACATTGCTGGCAAAGACACGTGCATTTGGTGAGACAGCAGCCATGGGTTTGAAACTGCCACAATTCAGTGAACCGTGGTTGATCATTCCGTATTTCAATCATATCGGTTGGTATCGTTTAAGCGGCCGGTGAAATTGTGATACAGGATTAAGTTGACCAGCCACTGGCTAAGGACCGCGCCTTGGTCGTCTGGATGTTTCCCTCCTTTTTTTTCAGTATTCTGAAATATTCCATGAATAATTTTCGCATATTACCCTCGCCATTTGCCCTTCCGTTGACGGCTGCGCCTTCCTCTTGGTTTTTGGTTTCCTCTTCCTGACCCAACGAGCCATTTCGCCAGCTCCTGTGGCCTTTTGCCTGCGTGCGACTTTCGTACACAGGGGACCAATATAACTACTCTTATTTTTTACGCTGATCTGCGAACGCCAATTTATCAGTAGTCAGCAGATGGTCTCTCTGTCCTCATCGGTTTCTTTCCTTCGAGTTCTAGTTGTAATGGCCGGAGAAAACTCACGCGAATACTTTCTTTTTTAATTTTCTAAAATAAGCGGCTGATCAGAGTACACAGTGACCTTATTAACTGCAGTCCTTCAACATCCAATACTTTGTCAGCTCATAAACACGTTTTTAAACACGGAATTCACTTCCAAACTGTACTTTCTTGCGCAACCGTAGTTATCTCTCAATTTAAAGCTGACCAAGAATGGCATATCCTTGATAGGATGACATTTATGTTCCAAACTTAAATTCGTTCAAATTCTGAATCTTGGCTGCTGCGGTTCGGTTACGCAATGAAGAGGTATATGATCAGTACGGTTCGCCAGTCCGAACTGCCTCCGTCGTGCTTTCATTTGTTTCCTCCGGTTGGGTGAAAAGTGCTAAGAGGATATTTGATTTGGATCTAGCGCGTCTGGAAGTTCATTTTTCTACCCGAAACGTTTTTCTAGTTAACCGATTTTCTTTTTCGTTCATGTTGTACCACCGCGAGTACTGTCGGGTTTGTATGGGGACTTCGATTTGACCTCGGGACGGTTTGTAGGGATCATTTCGTCTTGCTGGCGTAGTACGTAGAGCCGGCTCAGCATGTTGGAATAATTTTGTAGATTATGTGTTGTTGATGGATTGTATGTCTGCCACAAAAATATCCCCCGTTTCTCACGCGCAGACTGACTTATGGAGTGTGTAAGTTCAGCGATGATACCCATGTTAACATTTAGCATGTCAATTTCGGCAAACTTACGCTTTCGATTATTTATCAGGCCTATACGGTACTGTAAAGGAGGGTTAAGTAACAAAAGTTTAAACCGCCAGTAAGTGTGCGCGGGACGTCCAGAAAGGGGCGGTACTCTCCGTCCTATTTTCAAAACTGGAGGTTAATGTTTGGCGTGGTTTCGAATCCCACCGAGGCTGCCGAGTTTTTCACAAGTGGGTCAAAGGAATTATTAAAATCGGCCAAAATCCTCTTCTAATGCTTGGTGAGCCTGATTCACTTTATCAAGGACGGTGTCGAAATCGAACCTTTCATCTGCTATTGCAAAGGTGTTATAAGGGTCTGTTTTTTTCCTAGTTCTTCTATGAAGGCATCAGGTAGCAGAGTTTCAAAGGGTAACCCGGTCGTTGCGTCGTTACTCAGTCAGTAAAACAGGCCATGGAATATGAATTGAATATTTGGAGGGATGCATCGGATTGTGTCTCCTTAGCAGAGCGGGCTGAGACTATCTTTTGAAGTTGCGACTGTTCCAAAATCAGCATCGCCCTGCTAATCACAGGTACTGGATCCCGTGTGAGCGAGTGCCATTAGGCAGGAGCCATTGCAGCTGGACCCCTAACCCCCCACGAACCGCACTACGTGACCGATTTATCCTATGGGCTGCACCACCCAAGCCATGAAGTCTGATGGTTTGCAGTGCTGTGCCTGGAGCGAGTCAAGCTTGCTGAGAAGGAGATCAGGCGTATCGGCTGACCTGGTGTAGTCGCCATCTAACGCGTAAAATGGGTCGATGTGGCTGCCTTTTTAGCCCGACGGATCAGCGATGTGGTGCGTTCGAGGGACGTCAGTGCACCCACCACTGTCTGGATGTCGCGACTCGCTGCGGCGCCGTGTGTTTACCCCCCATCACATAGCACGACTTCCCGTCGTCGTCGTCAGCGCGGGGTGGAGGAGTGCAGACAATCTCCACCGCGCAGTCGGATTGTCTGATGAAAAATAAACGCACTTTTTCGCGTGCGTGCGTGTACCTGATTAGTCATCTGGACACCGGGCTTCACATTAATTCTAGTCAGGTGGGAACACCCAACATTTGGCCCGACCTTTCCGACGGCTCCCACAGTGTGTCCCCTCTCCACCGCAGGGTGGTCACAGAACCTGTGACTTGTGCCTGCATCGCAGCACCCGCCACACTCCCTCGTCCCATTGATCCCACTGTCTAGAGGGTCGGACGTCCAGGCGTGAGCTGCGCCTGGAATTTACACCCCTTCCCCCTACGTGTAGCATTTGCAATGGGTGTGCACCCCTGTTAGCATCTGCCCTGCCCTCATCTGGTATCACGGGGTGGGTCGCACCCGAAAAGATGCTCGCTGCCGACGAAGGTGGTCCAGGTCTTATTGGATCACTTTTTATCACTTACAAGATCACAGGCCTAGACACGTGCTCGCCGATATTCTACCGCTGTAGGACACATCTGCGAGGGGTTCGGCTCATCAGTGCGTCCTCCCAGCAGTCCCTGGGCGCTGTGGCTGATGGAAGTTGGCCCAAATACTCCTAAAGCTGCATATACACCGATTTACCCCAGGGCAGCGTTTACTTGCTGATAAATTTACGCACAAACAACTGAGCTTGGGTCATTTTTTTTCCAAGTGCTGCTATTTTTGCAATAATGGAAAAAGCAGGGCTCTCACAACTGGCACCGATACAGCGCCTACTTGGTGTTAAAAACCCCCAACCATGGAATACTGGTGCTTGTTGATCAAAACGGGTAGTTGCCGACTGAAAACGGTCAAAATCCAACCTCTGACCCAATGCGTTGGTCGCCGTCGCGTGGTTGTGCAGAGGGTCGTGTTAACTGTTGTGTGTTCGGAAACCTGATAAACGAATTACAGGTGTCGACAACGTGTTTGTGTGCGCACAGATACCGGCCAACCAGTGCACCAACAGACACCAAAGGCACCCGACTCAGCAGTCCGCACTGCTAACGCACATTCATGCACCGCATGGGCCTATTAGGCCACATGCATCTCCACGACAACCTGCGGTAAAGCAACGTAGGCTCAACCACATCAACGCACATTACCTCACCAACACATACATACGCAAGCTGAGGGACAATCACGTTCTCCTAGACACCGTGGTTTGGAGGGCTGCCAGCTGAGGCTTTACACCAGACCACGCCGTCAACCCAGTGTGTGTTGTGCGTTGAGCGGCTGACCAGTGGACTGCGAGTCAGACGGCTCCTTTTTAGCCTCTGGTTTTGGGAATCCTGGTGTGTGCGTGAAGCGGGAGACACGATCACTGGAGCAAGAGCTTTATTAGCCTGATGTTTCTTGAATCCTTCCTCATGACTACTGCCTGCAACTTGAATCTTTTCTATTACCTGGTATGTGTGTGGGACCAGGTCGTGCTATGGCGCGCGCGCAGACCGGTTCGCCGGTCCTGCCAGCCACTGCGCCCAATTCCACCTCAGAAAACTGACCGGCTCGGACAGTGGTCAGATTCTGTGGGTGGGCGAGAGATTGAGGTCGACAGCTTAGCGCATTATCTTCACTATAAACAATCTGACGCGCTTGGAACTATCACAGTGCGCTTAAAGACCGTGGCTTGGGAGATTTCGAACTGACGGGATAACTCGGACCGCGTGTTCAGTCCAGTGCATGCGTTTGTGCGCAATGGAAGACTGGTGGACTGAGATTCAGGCTGCAATGGCTCCTTCTAAATGTGGCATATATGGCACTCCCACTCGGTTGGGATCCGAGCCGCCCGCCCGCCCGCCCGCCCGCCCCTCTCTGTGACTTGTTTTTTTTTAAATGCGCACTCCTTTGTTCAGACAGTTGTTTCTGGCCGTCGCATTGTATGTGAGGGGTTCCGAAGTCCATGTGGGTTCGCGGTTAGCGCTTTCTATGCGGTTACTGCCATGCTGGGAGGGGGTGGGGGGGGGGGGGCAGCAGTGCAGACCATCGTGCGGACCCGCCGTTGTGCTGTGGGTGTGCACGTGTGCAGGTTTGTGTATTCCGCGTCGGTGGTGGTGGTAGTAGCTGCCATTCTCGTGCTGACCTGGCGCTACACGCGCCTGTGGCGTGTTTGTACAGGCGCAGTTCACAACGCTCATGTTCTGCTCTCTCTCTCACGCAAACACGTTAGTGCGTTTATTTTTAAACAAACCGTCCACCCCGTGACCTCCAAGGTAAACGGCCTGGAGCAGGTTCTCTGATTGATCAGGTACGACTGAGTATGTTATGTATTTCTATTTGAATGGTATTTCTTCCGTCGACGCTGACTCGACGCAGCGTCTCTCCTCCATTCATCATCCGTTACATTCCACTGACAGTATGCGTCGGCTCTCGCATGTCCCGGCACAGCAGCGTCCATCCATCCATCTACCCTCGCACAATTCGTCTATTCAAACAACTTATTCAGGCGCTGTTTTGAAAGCGTCACTGGGTTTGTAGGGGGCTAAAATATCCTTAAATGCAGACAACTGCGCCGACCGGACATTAGGGTCATATTCTTGTCGAAGGAGGTTTTTTCAGTCATCTCAAGTTTTGTGCAACTTTTGCCTTTTGGGAGACGGTATGAGCGCTATAATTGCTCACATGAGCTGCCCAAGCAATGCTTTAGCACTTTTTTCAAAATCTGACCGGTAATAGGTTTAAAGTTTTCAGAATTAGAATGCCAGTCTGGAGTTTGTCGACTCCCTTCTGGTCTCAGAACTGCGTGCCAACAAGTAGCGTTAGCCAATATGGTTCGATATTCGGATCCCCTTTAGCAGTAGTCGATCACAGTCGACAGACTGAACCCATGACTTCGAGTTGGATAATTAGACTTCAAAATGGTGATGCGGATTAAGATCGCTGATCTTCCTAGCCTAAATTTTTGGTAAAGCCTGCTGCTGACAGTAACTAGGCCTATCTGACCTCTTCTTTGTCGACGATGAAACCCTCGAGTGGCAAAATCCTTTTATTGTGAACACCCAGAAGTGGAAGCATTGATTGATTAAGTTTGGCAAAGCCTGTTTGACTAAACTTTTAATTCATATTTCCTCATGCCGACACTTTCAGTTTTATTGGCGAACGTGGTTATTTAAAGCTTAGCTGATGTTGATGGCAATTTTTACCCCAAGTTTTAAGTATCGTTAGAGCGGCACTTTTATTTTCATGTGGTCGACGGGTTGGTGGTCGAACGGGTTGATGGGGTCAGTACTTTAAGGAGTAATCGTTATGTACTTGTGTCACCTATGTATTTTAGAAGGCGCATCTACCTGATAAATTCCTTCAATGTGTCTGTAACTGTGACTGGATGCCTTCCAAGGTGTTATTAGAGTCTTTTGAAACGATCGAACTTAGGACAGGGTCTACGACGGCCACCTGATTCGTGACCGCATGTCTGCTTTATTATAAGTCGCCATTGAGTTCGTATTAAGAGACGTTCCGTGCCTCGCTGACCTTTTCACACACACCATCTGTCATTTTACTGCACCCGGAGCCATTTCCAGTCATTCCACCGTTCAAATACGCCGATAGAGATGGAAGAAAGCTTTCGCTGGCATGAATGAGAGGAATGGATCACCGGAGTCTGGTCTCTTGCCCTGAAGCTCCAAAAACAGGCACACTTAAATCTATTTTTATCACCTTGAACATGCTCATGCCATGCTTGCGCATCTTCAAGAGGATATAAAGGGCTTGTGCTATGTTACTGTGTGAGAAATGTTTATAGGGCTGTGGGAGGGTTTAACTATATCAAATAGCCATATGGACCTATGGTTTTTACTTTCGGATTTTCACCTTTCGCGGGGAGTTATGGGACGCAAGCCCTGTCCTGTGTGAAACGATTGACCTAACTGCTTAGTTGAAAGCAGGATTCAAATTTTTCGCGGCACTATGGTCAGTTGTCTTTCAGGGTAACGCGTTTCCGATAACCCTTTATAATGTTATTTCCTTCGCGCTTACAATAGATTATCAGATGCGCTTTGAAACTGTCTGTCTTACTGAGAACTGAGGGTTACCACCTCTTATGGACCCTTAACTTCCGTGAAATCCGACATATCCGGCTGATTTTTACCAGGTATGTGTTGGTTTCGGGGCAGGTTGGGTGTAGTCCGCGGAGACGACCTGTTCTGCCTTGTGAACCGCTACCCCGACGTCTATCTCTCCGGTTGCCTTGATTTTATCCTTCAAGCAAGAGGGACTGATCTGGACCTAGCGGCATCCCACATCACTACCAACGGTAGGAGTCGATTATGTGCCGGCTGGAAAGGGAAAGAGGGATGCCTCCCGTGATACAGGTGACCTTGAGCGTAATTTCAGGCAGGAAAGAATACCTATTTTCGTGTCCCTGCTCTAATAACTTTCGACGCAGTTTACGGCTGCCCCCTAGAAACCACAGTGGCCCGTATCGCCTATGCTTGGGTCAGGGATGCGACTGACTGGTGATCATGTAATGTGACCATTCCAGTCCCCCCGGTCTTTGTCGGTAATACTTCATGGTTATATTTCGGCTCCATTTTACAAACTCGTACTACATACATTTTCAAAACAAGGTGATTCCACGATAAGAGGCCGCCGGAAGTCGAACGCGATGCTTAATACTTTTTTTCCGTCGTGAGTGATGTTCACCTATATGCTCAAGCACCGCGGTCCCTTGCTGTGCGATTTAACCCGGTTTTCGTGTTCTATGCCCAGTATCCTTCCGAGACCTCTTTTCCGCCTAAAACTACAATTATATTTGTGGTCGGTTCTTTGTGAATTTTATTGCCATTCGGGAATAAGTGGCGGGCGAAATGAGCTTTCGCTTCAGGCTTATTTTTTAGGCCATCCAGGCACGTAGACCGCGTCTTGTGGGGCCAGACGTGCTATTTGAGTATTTTGTGAAGGGGTCTTCTCCATTTCCATGTGTTTTGTGCGTGCGTGCGTGCGTGCCTGCCTCCATGTTGTGCTCATACAGCGTCTCGCGTCTCGCCTTGCAAACGTCTTGCGACCGCCACCAAGGTCGATGGAGCTCCTCCGGCTTTTTGGGTTGCTTCTACTTTTCGCACTGATGAGGGGGTCTGTGGGCGTTTTTTCTCTTTTCTTGGGGTGGGGGAAGGTAAAAGAAGTTCTTCCGACGTCCCCTCCACCACTGAAGGCGGACGTTGTGCAGTCAGTACAGGTGTTAGCTGATTTACCGCATTCATACTAGCTGAAATCTCAAACACGTGTTTCAAATGCTGGAGAGCTCATCAGTCCTCACCAGGCTGCCAACCACCGAAGCTCGATCCTGCGTAATCACCGGCTGTAATAGTTAAAAAAAAATACCTTGAAAGTCGTTGATTTAAGGTCGAGTCGGTAAAACATATGCAGCTGTCTAAAAAACGGAAGTAATTTCATATTGACACCACCGTTTCTACGAGCTATCGCCCAATTATGGAGTGCCTTAACAGTCCCAGCAGCCATACTCAGGACATTTGCACACTTTTCTCATAAGGTTTACGGTTCCTTTTCTTGCTACACAGTTTCTGCGTTTTTGTGTGACGTTTAAGACCAAATTGCATAGAAAGGGTATGTAAGTTGTCACCTCTAACTGCAAGTTACAAATGAACCGCAGGGCGAAATTTGAGGGCTTTTAGCATATTTAAACGATCGCCACTCCTTGATTGGTTACAAACCGCTACCTTGGTTGCTGGTAGACTGGTGCCACTGGATAAAATCCCCATCAAACGAGCCACTATGCTGTTAGCAAAAAAGTAATTTCCCCGTTAGAAAGTCCGGAAGTGTGCATTCGCAGCTGTCATTGTACGGTTGACACGAATTTCCAGATATCAGGCTGACCGACCGGGAACTTGGCCGAGTAATTGACCACGCGCACAACCAGCTTCAGCTATTCGACGCAAGCGACGCCTTTGATTCCGACCACGAAAAGGGAAGGCTGGTTTAAGCAAATAGCCAAATGATGTCCGTGGTTGTTGCTATTGTTGTTATGATTATGCCCGATCTAGCTGACCTCGATTATGACGCGAATTATACGTCTCTACTCATGAAGATTTACACCAGCGGATCGGGAGAGATGTCTACTCCTTATCCCCTCCAACAATGGAGATCAAATGAGGAAACTTCAAGAAGCATTTCCGTGTCTTTACGAAGCATATTGAGCCAGCTTTTAATTTGGCCTCAGGGGGATTCTACTTGGCAGCGATTGGCACTATGTTGAATGCGGACAATAATTGACCTGCGGTGGATGGGACGCTCACCAATCGCGTTACTAGATATAGTCGTTCGTTTGTGTCTTTGGGCCCCACAGGCAGCCGCACATCGGCTTACCGACAAAGATAAGTGAGACCAGAATGGCTATTTCTGGCTTATTAGCCGTCATCAGCCAGCGAGCTTGTTTAGAAGTCTAACGCTCTGACCATTGAGCCACGGGCTCGTCCTGTAGATTGAGTCGGTGGTAAACGGGTTTCCAACCTGTTGTAGAGTATGGCTGACTGCTGAAGTCAGTAGGCCAGAAATGGCAACTGAAAATTATATTCTGCTGTGTTAGTGCCAACGGGGCTCTAGGTCGTGCCCCAAAGCACAACCTGACGAATGGGTCCCGTAACGCGATAGGTGAACGTGGTTTGACCGACACTACGTGCGTTTGCTTTCTTAAGTGACTGGTCAATGATTGTATACTGAATCCTACCGTTGCTTATGTGATCTTCTTGTTTAATTTTTTTAAATTGGACTATCGACGACGCATCCTCTGCCTCAGGACAGCACACTGTTCCCGCACCTGCTCTGTTCCGTTATGGCGCCAAGGCAGCCCAGCATCGGCTTACGTGCGGCGGCTAGCTGGTCCCCTCACGGAGTCCTCGTCCGCATTGGTAAACCATAGATGATCCCTCTATCACAACTGAATCAGACTGCACACACGATAACTCGACCGTCGATTTCGACGATGTCCACCGTATGCTCCACGGAAGGGTGATGCAGGGACGGTGACTTGCGCGTGAATTAGTTTTAAGTGATAGTAGCCTTGCGCTGCAGCTACCGCACTCTCTCCTCCTCCCCCACCTGAACCCGGTGTCAAGACAGAGTCAAGAAGACCGGAGGCGGGAGAGGACGCAGGTGGCTGGCGCGGCTGGGTCCCCTAAGTCCTATCCGCCCCTAGGCGTGCCACCACACCTCCATGTTCGGCATTTGTTATGGGAGCGCAACCCGAATAACGCCTGCCGTGCCCTAATGTGGCCCCCGTGTTGGTCCAACGCATCTACCACGTGGCCCGTTAGGGGGGCACAAACAAACACAAACACACACTCATATTCCTGGCATGGATCGTTACTGTCCACCCCTTCTCCCCGGCTAGATACGGCGACAGGAACCGCCCTGGATACAGGTGGATTTTAGCTACTTACCAGGGTAATTAGGCTCAGGGCTGAGGTTGGTATTAGTGAAGGGGCTAAGACACGCGCTGGTTGCCTGCAGCGTGGAGTATCACGACAGTCGACTCCTCTGCAAGCGAACTTGTCTTATCTGCGCTTCTAGTAGGTTGTGTGTAGTCCGTTTGCCCGCTGTGCCTCCTGTCTGCAGGCCCTTTTGTTCACTGTCTCTCGCAATTCACTTTGCTATCTCTTCTTCTCTAGGCATGATGGTGATCAATGCTCACTGGCGCGGACGAGCCTACCTTGGCACCCTTTTGGACGCCTCCAAAAACACCCTCGGACCGTCTTGGTAGGTTGCACCAGTAGTATTAGCAGCAGTTGTTTACGGCAAAAATGACTTGTGTGCTTGCTCGGATATAAGAACCGCCCGCAATACACATGGCTTTGCGCCAAATTCCGGAGGGTTTAGGTTTAAGACCAGAGAAAAGAAATACACTAACCAGCCATTTTGTTTAAAAGTACTTTGCAAAGTGGAGCCCAGTGGATAAATGGCAAACGTGTTCGTACAAGGGCCTAAATATCTGATACTGACCATTGTGAACGGAACGAACGAAAGTCCTTGTCCTGTTTATTTTGGATCCGTTTTCATGGTAGTGTTCAAATATAAATTAAACAACTCACATAACATTCATCCAGTTTTTAGCTTTTCCTTTTAGCTGAAATCAAGCACCAAAAACTGGCGTCTCGCACATCTGGTAGTCAAACTGACAGAGGCCCGCTTGGCCATCTCGTGGTTGCTTGCTTCGAGAATATTAGCTCATGCCGGGGATTTGCGCATGGGATGAAACAGAAGGCGTCTCACAGACATTATTACTGCGTTTTAGGACACAAAATTACACTGACTATCAACCCAAATTCTTGAAATCCAAGGCACATCGCCTTCCTTGTAAGCAGTGTGATTATCTGCGTGGACTGGAAAAATCGATGTACTAGTTCGCAAACGCTGTTTTCTGAACCATTCTCACTCTTATGGATGCCCTCCCGGAAGAACACACGCAAGGATGCGGGGTCACAGGGCATCAGCCGAAAACGTCCTGTTTTTGAAATTATCTTCCACGAAAAAGGCATTTTACACAGCAAGTTTCGCCGTCTACCATATCGGACATAAAATACGAGCTCTAATCAGAGCTTTGAGCTTCAATCGTTTAGCCTGACTTGCAAACAGGTAAACTTTCCGTTACCGCCACTTGGTCTTCCCCTGCGATCGACGCAAGTTTTGTCCGTTAATAGTTGTGCAATTAGAAGGACAGTTTAGGCATGGCGGAAGATACACTACGGGGTTTATTCGACCCTTACCTCCATGATACCACTCTATCCGGTTGCGCTTCAGTTCGGTATGCAAGCGTGCCCAGTTCTTTCATGGAGCGAACTCGGAGGAATCCAGTTTCAACGGTTTTTTAATAGTCATTCCGCACACCCTGCTCATCCAGAATATTGCGTCTGAATCAGTTTGTGGAGAGTCGCTAGAAAGCTCCACCTATCCGCCGCCACCGCAGGTCTGTCCCAAGATCTAAACAGTTGGTTGACTTTGCCAACCTTTCCGAGTGTCAAGAAATTGCTGCTGTTTCTCTGTGTGCGAAAAATTGGTTTCGTTGGCTGAAGTCGGTCTGTGGGGAAGCTACGACGCAGGAGGCTCGGCCTCTGTCCCCTCTCCTCGCCTTGTGCAATTATCCCTGTCAAGCCGGATTACGCACGCCTGAACCCAAATTAGCTGTGGGGAGGGAGAGAGCAATTATCCAAAACGGATACCCACGCTATCCGGCCGTGGCTGAAAAGTTAATGAGTCGAAAACGAGACAAACCGAAAAATAATTGGAGCTTGGAATTTTGATGAGAACGCAGTCAACTGGTATATCTACCTCTCGACCGCCTGCCCAGAGCCCTGCAGGCTCTCGCTACTGGTAGTTTTGCAACTGCACTACCGCTTTCTCTGTTTCTGTTACCATTTCCGACGATGGGCTATTAGGTCGGTTCGGTTGCTTAGATAGACTAACATCTGGTCCCACAGATTGACCCGTCTCCTTTGCTCCAGGAAGGTCTAGAACAACAAGACCGATCGCTGTATCATCTACCGACAACTAGTGAGATACGCCGAAGATTGTGACGTGCTTTGGCTGACGGAAAAACAGTGACATCGTCAGATTGGTTTTGTCATGGGATGTGATTACAGCTAAGATTTTCTCAGAGAAAATATGGTTTGACTGCTAAGTTTGTCAATTGGATGGAAATCACATTCCTCTGCAGTTTATTGGCATTTCGGCAACTGTTCTATCACTGCGAGTTGTCTTACCGCAAATACGGGTTGTTTAAATGCTCCTTTCACATTGAATCACCGTTATCCCACTATCAAGGTTGCTGTACTTACCTTTGCTGTAGTTTTTTGAATGCTTTCGCAACCCAAGTCGGTTCTATTCACCACCTATTTGTGTCCTCCTCCGATTCCAGTCCCGACAAGATGGTCAGCGCCCTCAGTCTGTTTAGAGGCCGGCAGAACTGGGGCTCCGGAGGTTACTACCGCGCCTCAAGCAACAGTTGCTCTAACAACCAGCTCCTCTACTCCGCCAACATAGCTTCGACCTCCAGGGCCGTTGTCGGTACTGGTGGCGTAGGCGCTGCCATGACAACGCGCGCAGCAGCGGCCGCCGCTGCAGCTGCCGAGCGCACCGGGACCGACGAGGAGAGTGGTAGTAATCGTTCCTCGGGGGCTCGAAGACGCGGTGGTGGCGGCTCCAACGGCGGCTCCGGTCAGCGCGGTGGCACCAAGCGGAAGCGTCGACGTGGTTCCGCCACACACACCGCTGCCGCCTACGCCTGTGCTATCAGCCCTACGTCCGCCATTAAAGTGGGTTCCAGTCAATCGCCGACAGATATCACCCTGTCTGCTCCCAGCTCCGCCAGCGTTGCGGCGGCTCCCACGCGAACAGCACCAGGTGTTGACCAGTGTGATGGACCCGTTGAACCCGGCCCTGCTCCTGAACCACAGACGGATGTAGGATCCTCGGCCTCAACTCGGGACGCAGACCAATCCCCGTTTGTCTGTCCACAACCCGGCTGTGAGAAACGTTTCGCCGACATGGTTGGCCTTCGATACCACCTCGACATGGGCCACATGCGGTCGTCTGAGGAGGGCTCATCCGCGGAAGCATCTTCGAGACAGAAGCCAAACGATAGTCCGCAGGCGAAACCACCGAGCGATACTAACCAGCAACAACAGCGGCAACCTCCACGGCTCGCAAAAGCCAAAACTGAGAGTGCCACCTCGCTAACCTACGCCGATGATGATCAACCTCCACCCCAATTGGATCGCGGCCCCGGTGCTGAAGAGGAGTTGGGTGGAAACGAGGACACCACAGGGACCGATCTGACGGAGCCACCAGCCGCAAGCCCCGCCTACTCGGATATCTCTGACGACGCTGCATCTCCGCTCAATCCAGTGATTGTCGTGGATGCCCTGACAAAATCTACCACGGCCACCACTGTGACCCTCCCCGCAGTATCTATGGGTGTTCCGCTGCAGTCCCACCGTCCTCCCTCAGTTTCGGCTGACCTCTACCATAATGGGCATACTCAACTGCCACCGCCACACCCACCCCACCCTAACACTCCTGACATCTTCACAGCTGCGGCACTAGCGGCAGCTGCAAAGGCGGCCGGCGGACTCTCCGCGCCCTGTCAGAGCTTGCGAGTGGTGAGTGGACTTCCGCAGCCGCCCCCGATGACGGCCTCCGCAGATGCTATTGGCCTCCAGAGATCCTCCCCCCTGCTTCTTAACAGCGGGGCTGGCCACACCGTGCCAAGTCAGCGGGTCGCATCTCCCTCCGCCGGCAATTTCTTTCTGCGCGGTGCGGGTCTGTCCGTTTCGCCGGACTTTGCCTCCCATCCGCAGATGCACCGCTCCAATCTGCTGAAACCTCACACTGCTACAAGTGGTGGTGGCGGCACCGGTACGTTCGATTTCGCCCAACAAGCCTTCCCGAACCTGCCGCATTCTGATGGTGCTGGCGGACTGAACTTCCAGTCAGTTCGCTCTTGTCTCCCCATGTCTTCTGGTGGTGTTGGTGTGCCCGTGGGGATGGTCCCATTCGCCCGTCTTGTTCGTCCGATAGACGGGGTCGAGAAGCGGTTCCCTCTTTGTCCTTCTTCCATCTCCAGTACGACGACGGTCACCACCGGCGATACCCCAAATCACATGGCGGCTTCTGTCGCTAAAAGTGAGTATTTTTTTGCGGCCGCTGGTTAATTTCCGTTAAGGCCTTCTTTTCGGACGGTCCCCTTCGTTCCGTTAAGTTTTGTTACTCTTACGCGATCTCTCTTCCGAGTTGGGTCCGATCATACTGCACGGCGGTCTCCTCTGTCGGGGGCCGTAGATGCCTGGGTCGGTAGGTAGTGTGCCCCCCTAAACGGGCCACGTGGTAGATGCGTTAGACCAACACGGGGGCCACATTAGGGCACGGTAGGCGTTATTCGGGTTGCGCTCCCATAACAAATGCCGAACATGGAGGTGTGGTGGCACGCCTAGGGGCGGCTAAGACTCAGGGGACGCGGCCGCGCCAGCCACCTGCGTCCTCTCCCGCCTCCGGTCTTCTTGACTCTGTCATGACACCGGGTTCAGGTGGGGGAGGAGGAGAGAGTGCGGTAGCTGCCGCGCAAGGTTACTATCACTTTAAACTAAATCACGCGCAAGTCATCGTTCCTGCATCGCCATTCCATGGAGCCCACGGTGGACATCGTCGGACTACGACGGTCGAACTGTCGTAGGTAGTGTGCCCGTCTGCGCTGTGAATAGGGGTCTACCTTGACCCCTAGTAAATCTAAATTCGAGACTGATAAACGACCGTAACCTGTGAGCCGATGTTCTTGCGTTTGCGTCATGCCTCTGCCTACTGGGAGTATAGTACTGTAGTTTTGCGAAATTCCCTTGGTAGTTTTTTTGGCAAAACGCATCTCTGGGTTGGACGGAAGTTCGGACAGAGCCCGCGGACCTCAATGAATCCATAGTCCAGAAAGGGGTTAACACTCTGATTCCTTAGACAACGGTTGCTTGAGATGCCCGTGGTTAAGATCTGTTTTCTTGGAAACAGCGCGCACCCAGGTGGCCTTCGAGTTGGAGCCTTCAGCACACACAGGCGATCCCATGATGACTATCACTCAGCAATCCATTGTTTTGTTTCGGACGTGCAAGCTGGGGTAGATTTTCGTTTTGCTGATGACGACAAGTAGGCCAGAAACGCCCATTCATATATCCCTGTTATTGTCGGTAAAAACTTATCTGATGTTTTCCTGCAGCTTCGGGATTCAAAGGTGGACCTTTCATATCCCAAGCGCATCAATTCCAAGTTTTCGGGTGGAGGGTTTCGGGGCATTGTTGGAGGACCAGCAGCCGGTTCGGGATTCAGTCACGCCTAACAGTATAGACGCGACAACGTCCACAACTGCTTACTCCCCAGGCCCTAGCTCCTGCTTATCTTGCTGGCTTCCTGTCCACCAACTATAGACGCGACGGGTAGCCCTCTGCGCTTAGTTCATCTAGTTCTGAAGTTACCTTAAAACCATTCGTGATCACGTTTTATCTTCGAAGGGATTGCGAAGAACCACCACATTGTCCCGCTAAAAACTTGAAGCAGGAAAAGGGCTATTGCTAGTTTTTTTTCTTCCGCACTATTTCGTATGTGAAGGTGGTGCGCAGGCGTAGCTAGTAGCTTCGTGGTTGTTACCCATCATCAGCTCGCCATGACGTGAAAATAGCATGAGTATTTATAATCTATTTTATCGTCTTTTTCCAAACAGCTTGTCCGTTGCAATATATGAACCGACAGTCTCCCCCTCAACCTTCACTCCCTCCGTCTGTCCAACCGTCGTCGACCAACGCTGGATTACCTTTTCGTTCGCAGTAATGTCGCTTGAACCGTGTCGTTCCATCTTCCCCGCCTCTCGCCTCTCCTCTACAGCAGCTTTGTCTCAATTCTGTTCCAGGTGCACGCCCTCCTTTCCCCCGCCCTTTTGCCATTTCTCCTCTGTGCTGTCACTACCATTCCCAGTGGGCTTTCACTTCCCGACCGGCTGCCGTTCTACGCCCCCCCCCGCTACACCTCATGCCAAATGCAGCAACGCTACCCAGCCTGAGAACCCCTCTCCCTTCACTGGGCTGAAGGCTTAGAGAACCACGGTCACGAAAAGAGGACCCGCTTGCCCTCACTGTCTCTCTGTGTAGTGTTTGCTTCGAGTCCTTAGCGATATATATATATATATAACATGTATGTTTATATTATACACATGTATATGTGCGTGTGTGCACTTGGTACGCTCTTCGCCCCCTCGGGACGCCGTTGATAAGGACATAGTGGCATTAACGCACGCTTGCCATGGATGAATGGATATACTTTTTACTGAAAATAATTTAACTTAAAATAAAGTTATTTACTGCAGACTTTGTGGTAATTTCTACCCCGTCGGCCAAAGTGCTGGTTCTGTCCACAATGCGTGTACCGTCGCGCCCATCGGGCTGTTTAGTCTTGAAGGTGTCCAAAAAGGCCAAACCGATGGCGCAAACCACGCCGAGGTGCGAACTGGCACTTCTATTCAGCCTGCCTGTGCGTTCCAAAGATGCGAATTTAGTCTTCATGTATGGAAACCGGTGCTAGACGGAGAATTAAACATCAAGCGATGACGAGCTCGGGTGGTTTTGGCCGTCCGGTTGACCGGACGAACGAGGCTGATGCGCTGGTTTTCACGAATGGCTTGTACCTGTATAGGCGTTTTCACAGCGGTCGGGTGTGTCCTTCAGGTTCCCCAGGTCGTAATCGAGAAAATATAGGTTTTCAACGTCCTACCAACACCTGTTTGGTGTTCATTTGTTCAAAAGAACTGGAACTCGCCTAATTGCTTCTACCGATTACTTGGTTCTCATCCATAAAAGCCTGCACACCCCAGTTGAAATTCGATTTTCACTTAGGGACCGGCTAGCCGTGAACAATAACTCCGAGCGAAATCGACACAGATGCTGACACTTAAACGCGGACGACCCCTACTAAGCGAGCTGAATTAATGCACTACCCCGACAAGCACTCACGCGCACAACACACTGGAGATCGCTTCAGCCCATCTGAGTCTAATCACAGGGTTTCCACGCAAGATCGGTCTTCGACTTCGAAAGGGGCCTGTCCCTGTCTGCACCGATTACTGCACAACCGACTGATTGGTTTTCCCCTTCGAATTTAGATTAAGGTGGAACTGATTGGAAAACGCAGCTGTCTCTGCGTCAGATCGAAATTTGCTAAGATAACGTGTGAAACTGGTCGTAGGCCAGACCGGAAGTGCAGCTAGTTTGCATTTTAGTGATTCAGTGTACACCCTATCCTCCCCCTTAATGTCATGCCCATGAAAAAGTCCCACTTTCTCACTGTTTTTGGTGCATGTCCTTTCTTGTGACCTGGAAAGTTTGGATTGTACACTTATGAGATATCTTCAGTTTCGAAGCGCTTTTAAACTCTTGCCTAGGTGGCGACGTAGCACTTCCGATTTAGCTTTTGCCTAGGGGATAGGAAACGTTACCTTCTGAAAGAGGCTTCGCCTACTTTAACCGTCGACTTTTTTATTGGTTACTTGTCTTCTTAGCACGTATTTTAGGCGTGTCTTCTATTACCACTGTGAAATCGTCCAAGCCTTCGGGTACAGAGCTAGAACGCAAAGTCTGGCCGCGGCTCATCTTGGCGACGGCCGGAGCGACGAACTCACGGAGAAGTTAACGTGGGCGCTGCGTCCGCCATGGCCCAATGGCCGCAGCGTGCCTCTCTGAGCTCAAATCCTGAGTTAGTTAATAACTCAGTCACTTATCCTCTATGAATCAATGTAATCTACGCCACACTGGCGTCATAGCCCCACAGTTGTGCCATGCGGCGGCAGAAAATCGCACAAGACTGGCTTACGGACACCTCTGTTGTTGTGACTGAACCCTGTACCGATATTTTGACCATCGTATTGCGCCGAGCTCCACCGTATGCTCCACAGCAGGGATGGTGACTGGCGGTAGATTATAGTCAGGGTAGGCTTTCACAGCATCTAACTCACTCTGTTCCACTCCCCCCAACTGGGCCCGGTGTCAAGACAGAGTCGAGAAGACCGGAGATGGGAGAAAACCCTGTACCACTTATCGATGTTATAACAGTGGGACTTTATAAATCACTCGGAAGGCTTTTTTGGGG
This sequence comes from Schistocephalus solidus, assembly GCA_017591395.1. Taxonomy (NCBI): domain Eukaryota; kingdom Metazoa; phylum Platyhelminthes; class Cestoda; order Diphyllobothriidea; family Diphyllobothriidae; genus Schistocephalus; species Schistocephalus solidus. The sequence continues at coordinate 41,893 of WEDG01000548.1, forward strand.
TCCATCTGATGCCTAGAATCAGCCATATGCTCGAGGATGACACTAATTACGTTCGTAGTTTCTCAGCTATTCCGGGAGGTATTCATGTAGTCTTGTTGATATGTCGGTCCTTCCTTTGGTAGGGGTGCATGTAGGACCGCCTAAACAGGACACAAGAAAAGGAACGGACCACAATACACATGGCTTTGCGCCCAATTCCGGTGAACTTGGGTTTCGGATTAAGGGTTAGGTTTAAGATTAGGGTTAAGGTCAGAGTTAGGGCCAGGAGAATGGTTAGCGTTAAGGTTTCGGTTCATGTTACCTATCGAGTTTAGGTTTATGCAGGGTTAGGGTTAAGATAAAGGCTAACATTCAGTTTTAGTTTAGGGTTATTGTTATGATTATTGTTATTGTTTTAGGGTTATTGTTATTCAGTTTTAGTTTAGGGTTATTGTTATTGTTTTAGGGTTATTGTTATGGTTATTGTTATTTGCCACCCCTTGAGTTCTTGCTATTGGACTGTCGTAAAATAGCTTGCCTAAGGCGTCTTGTCAGAAGTTCGCACTCCGCGTCCACTTGAAGGGAATTTTTCACGTACGGACTCTTCTTATTAGGGTTATTTTTTATTTCTTCTTTTCATTGCAATAAAATAAGAGGAGGAGTAAGAAAGAAGAAGGAGAATGAGGAGGAGGAGAAGAAGAAAATAATAATAAGGAGAAGAAGAAATTGATGATAGTAATGATGACAATGCTGCTGCTGCTGATGATGATGATGATTATGCCAGGCGTGACAAGAAGTTTGTGTGATGGTTTGAAAAAGGGTCAACGCAACTGTTCTTTTCTTGCCTTACGGCCTGCAGATTTAAAACTGCATTGACCAAGGACGTTGGTGTGCGGTCCTTTGCCTTGTCTAGTAATTTGTGGTTCATTTGACCGGCCCCGCACCCCACACCTTCAGCTTCGGCGAGGCCAATGCTCAGACGAAGCAGACGCGATTGCTGGGACAAGAAGTATTTTTCGCCCGATGTTTCGGATTCCTGCCCGAACCCATCTGCAGAGACAGTATCAGAAACTGATCCCTCCTTATGACCCACAAACCGCGCAGGCAACTCGAGTCATGACTCTCTGGCCCGCACACCGCCAAAAAGCGCAATGACCTTGTGGCAGTTTGTTCCTACGTGCGCCGCTTAGTTCGCTGCTCTTGGTCGAGGCCGTCGACTCATGTGGTGGCCGGCGCAGACGCTGACTCACACCGTCCGTCTTACGCTCCTGCGTCGACTCGTGGCACCAGCCTCGCGTGTGCTAGAAACCAATCAACGTACGTCATTTCACTGATTGTCTGCAGGCGACAAATGACGCACTGGGGTCAAGTGGTCTCAACAGCGGACACACAACCAGAACAGCAACTGGCTTCTCAGGAGACCGCTAGCTGCAGGTGTGTGCAGAGACCTTTTTGCCTCGGTAAAAGCTTGTCCTACCTACTCCCTGACTTATGATTTGGGAAACCTTCGTGTTGACGACCTCACGACTTCGACAACCTCTCCATATTCAGTGCTGTGGAGAGCCATTATCTGCGCGGAGTTTGCCGTCTCCGATGCTCGATTCGAGTATGAATCCAGAAACTACGCTGTAGTAGCTGTTCCTTCTCTTATACCGCTCATTCCACTTGAATATTATGGTACAAATATATTTACTTTCGATTCAGTTGGCATTTAAAAAACGGTTCCTTCCAATATATCAACTTTTTTGATATACGAGGATGAACAGTCCGCACTTGCGTCCGCTACAGTCGACGAAATGCGTTACTGTTTGACCGCAATTAAGACAAAAGTTCGGTATATTTGGTTGTCTTTGAATAGTCATATGCCTAACGCCGTTTCAACTAAAATGGAATCTCGACAGCCTAAATAATAACATAGATGTTGACCGCACGCCGAATTTTCAGCTATATCAACCCCGTTTACGTTGATTAGAGCGGATTGCAAGAGGATTTTACCCCGGCTTTCTTGCTTTACCAATGAATGATTGATGACACTCAAGAATGGACGGTAATCATATTCAGGAAAAGCCACTTTAATAGGGGTAAAGGTAAAATATTTAAAATATTCGTACAAGTGCCACTCCCGAAACTGTGAAACCATGGTACTAGGATCTGTCATTTTAGGAAAATTCAATATGATGAAAACATATTATAAAGCAGGGAGTAACCCAATCGACACTAGCGGTATCCGGTCGATGAGTAATCTTTGTAATCAACGGGAAGATAAACCCGTATTCTGGGGATCTTAAACTAATTTCCAGAAAGTCTAGGGTTAGCGTTAAGGTTAGGTTTAGAGTTAACGTTAGTGTTAGTATTGAGGATTGGGTTAGGTGTAGAGTGGGTTTTATGGTGAATGTTTTGATTAGCGTTAGGTTTACCACTCGATACTATTAACCCTTCGAGCAATTTCGCGTAAGGCCACGTCTTACTCTAATCTTATTTAGTAGCCACACCCTTCCTGGTTAGATAGACACGCCATTATTTTTTTATACCACATTTAAACTCTGTTTGTACGCAGCGTATAGTTTATAAAAGGGCCCAGTCGCCTTCAGGCGGTTCGATAGCGAAACTTGGCTGTCCGGATGACGGGCGTGTGCTTAGTCGCTTTCTTTGATCACATGACATGTCGCTGGGTTTCATAACTGCCAGTAAGGGTGGAATAAAGATTGGATTTAGGCGTGTTGAAAAGTGCAAAAAACTAATTGCGATTCTGCTGTCACTGCCACTTCCGCTATCGAATAGACTTGTACTTAAGGCACAGTCGATCGGCGCGCCTGGAGTAGGGTGAGATGGGCTTTAGCGTCAGATCGACTGCGCCCTATCGTTTGCTATCGATCGTGTACTTTTGGACCCAGCGAACGATCGATAAGAAACCATCGATCTGGTATGGATCCTTCCTGATGGCTCTGCCATCTCGAACATGCGTACTGATGTACATAGGTTTGGTGGGTTATTCGGATTTGCAATGCGCATGCATTAAGACTTATATTTTTGGCTGCAATGGTTCCTTCTTAATGTGACACTCCTGCTTCGTGGGATCCGAGTCAAGTGTGGTGTCAGCCAGTCACCTGCACCCGAATCCGCGTCCGGCCTACTTGACGCTGTCTTGACACCGGGCACACAGACGGATGATGAGAGAGAGAGAGAGAGAGAGAGAGAGAGAGAGAGAGAGAGAGAGAGAGAGAAGTATGGTGGCTGCGGTGCAAGTCTACTATCGCTTAAAAGTAACCCTTACGTAAGTCACCGTCCCTACAACACCATGCTGTGGAGCAAAAGGTAGACGTCAAAATCCATGATCGAACTGTCATATTTCAGTTACTGGTCCGCGTTAAGATCGCCTTCTAAGTGAGCTTAATAAAAGTTATGTTTTACGAGGGGTTAGGAGTTCTATGTAGGAAAATAACCCGGTTCGAACGCAGTTACCGAGGCTTGCACATTCACCGGGCTAAGATACTCGGAGCTTGATTGCAGGGCGTGGGCGAATAGCTCAAATCAAGAAATCATAACGGTTGTTTTGGCCCTCAGGCTGGTCCGGTTTGCACTACGCACGCAGGGAACTTCCCTCCATATGTAGGCCGTGAACTGACTGTCACAGTCTAACAGTTTCTATTTTCCATAAATTTTGGCTCGGCGTCTAGATTTTCGAGCTTAAATATCTGGCCTTTCTGGTAAGGGATTGGAGTATGGCTACCTGACAACAGCAACAAGCCATCATGTCTGTCTCTTGGCTGTGGCGGCAGCATTTCTCGATTAATTATTGTCCTCCAAAATTTTACCGCCTGTGAGGATTCCTGATCAGAGCTCTAAGCAAAACGATACCTCCGTATGCCATCCTGCAACCAGTTGGGATTGGGATATTTATCTCCCAAGTGTTTTTGAGCAATTACGACTACATCTATCCAAATTAAAACTGCTTCTTAATGTAAGTCTTTTATGGCACACCTTGACAAGCTTACTACAAGCTTTGCCATAGCAGCCAGCTGCGTGAGGTAGGATAGCGTGCTATAGACGCCTTGAAAGTCTGTCATCACCATAAATTAATTCAGTAGTAAATCACAGTCCCTGTGCTGTACGGTAGACCTCACCGGAAATGAAGGTCAAACCGTCGGAAGGAGACGTTAACGTTGTCACTAAACACAAGACCCCATATCTGTATTATATCCATCTGCAAGTTTCTCTCTTTCTTTCGCTCTCGATATTTTTGGCCTAAATTTTGCTCCCTTTTGCTTGACTTCTCACAAACCAGATTAAATGATGGCAGCAAAGTATAATTATGCTTTGTGTTATATAAGAGATTTCTTCCAATGTACAATGCCCGTGCTAAAAGTACATTTATCGGTAGACTAGTGAATGCCCGCAAAAAATGCGTCTTTGTAAAATAGGACTAAATAATCCTTTCCGAGATGAACACAACTTTTAGAACCCGCCCTTCCTTCTTCCGTGCACTTGCCAACTGTCCGAGCATGTCAGCCAACTGGTACTGACATTGGGCTGAACAGACCGTCTACGCGTTCCACATACACAACGGGGTCCCTATTTAACTCAAGTAAACGATTATTCATCCGTTAGAAGTTTCTCACCTTAAATCCGGTCTGGGAAGGAGCACTTGTAGTGACCCAACTCCATGTGCATATTGCGAAGCTGGATCTCTCCCGAATACATTAATGTGCGCACTCGGAGCTGTCTGGTCCTCGACAATCTTGGCTGTCCAAATCAACCAACCATGTGACGACTCCACACGGTCTCAAACTTGGGACGCTGCCCTCGCAGCTGCCGGGTGTGCTCTCGCTCGCCAGCAAATTCTTCTAACGCCTTCTCCATTCGCTCTGTACGGAATACACTATCCTCCCAGCTGGAGTCCCACTTCTTCTCTTTTCATTCGGAACCGGGCATAAATATCATAGCGGCTAGCGTTTTCCCTAATACCTCAGACTGTTGCCATAATAATGTCAGCCAACTGGTGCTGAAATTTGGCTGAACAGACCGTCTACGCGTGCCACACACGCAAAATGGAGTCCCTATTTCAGGTAAAAAGCTACATCACGCGGGGCCGCACACAGGTTGGTATTATCGTGGTGGTGAACAGCCTCCACTTATCATCTGCCAAACGCGCACGCACGCATACAGCTGCACCTAAATTTGTTTAACGTGTGAATCACACTCGTCTCATTCAACCCAAGTTCCGGTGCAAAAGGGGTTGAAAACGACTCGAGTTGCGCGTTGATGCAGTGGATGGCACAACCAAACAACCCCTCTATACCTGCTACAAACGACTTTGTCCATCAATCCACACATGCCGGACGTAAAAGAATACGCGAGAGTGCCGCAAAAATAGGGTGCATCCTGTTTAACCGTCGTTCTTATGAAGGACTGGGAAATCCGGCCCCGACTTTTAGCGTCTCCTACTAAATTCTGGGGAAGAATTCTGTAGAATCGGTCGCATGCACTTCCTTCGCTTCTTACGCTTCAATAACCTGTCTGAGTCTGAAATCGGACGTTTTCGTCTAAGGCGGCGCAGAGCCTCCACCTATCGCGTATCAAGCGCGCACACACAAATATGACGGTTTGCCTGGCAGAACCGACGTCGGAAAACATCGCCATAGATTTGATGTGCGAGTGATGGATAGGCCTGGTGTGTGCGCGCCGATGACAGGAATACCCCATCTAGTCATGGTGTGTGTGTGTGGGAAGGATGTGAGGGTGATTGATTGGTTATCCTGTAGCCACTCAGTCCATAAGACCAAATTGGCGCATGTAGCGCAAGCGTGCGGGTGTAGTTTGGGTAAGGAAGACGGGAGGGATGGCCGCTGCAGGTGACTCAACAGAAGCCAATAACATGGGTTGTCTTTCGGGTGAGGGAGGCGCTCGCGCGCCGCCCCCGCATGCGATCGCGTACCTCTTCTCAGCCGCTTGCGTAACCCGTATTTATTTAAACCTGTACAGGTGCGAATACGGTGGCAATTGCGTCAAGATTTACTGCCTTTCTAGCCGGCCAACCACAGCCATCCACGTTCGCCCGACACAGTCACCGCTGACGTGGTCATACGTAATAATTCGTCCTTCGTAATGCACGAGGGAACAATCACCGCAGAAGTTCTTGCGTGCATGGTAAGGCTTTAGTTGTCGTACGCATGCATGTGTCCGAAAAATCTAATGCGTGGCCATATTTCCTATACCCGGTGGTGGCTCAGTTGGACTTCTAACCAATAGAGCGCTGGTTCGGGACTCAAGGGTTACGGACGTGTGGTTGGGTGTGGCGATAGCCAACAAACCAGGAGTGGCCATGCTAGTCTCTCGTGCTTTTGTCTTTAATTCCATTCTGCATATCCTATTAGTCTCTGTGCGGCTTCCTTCGGGCTCTAGAACGAACTCCAAGACACAACGGGATGAGTATGTCCCGTTGTGTTGGCAGGGGAACTTGAAAAGATAAAATGATGTCCTGATTTTTATCAGCCATCGGTTTTGTTTAAATCTGCAGCAATTTCGGACTGCTTTTTTTCTGAGCGTCCAAAGTCCGAATCAGTTTAAACGAAATCCTGCTTCGTGCACGGACTTGCCGCTAAGTTGATTGGACCGCTTATGCACCCGGCAGTTCGGCCGTCGTAGTCCGACGATGTCCACCGTATGCTCCACAGAAGGGTGATGTGGAGACGGTGACCTGCGTGTGCATTAGTTTTAAGTTATAGTAGATTTGCACTGCAGCTACCACACACTCTCTTCCTCCCCCACCTGAGCCCGGTGTCATGACGGAGTCAAGAATACCAGAGGTGGGAGTTGGCGCATATGGCTGGCGCGACCAGGGCCCCTAGGCCCTTGCCGCCCCCTAGGCGTGCCACCACACCCCCCATTTTCGGCATTTATATGGGACCGAATAACGCCTGCCGTGCCCTGATGTAGCCCCGTGGTGGTCCATCGCATCTACTACGTTGTTCGTTTAGTGGGCACTTGCACTCGACCACTTAGAACAAACGGGTGGCAGACGCTGCGGCAGCTACGTAGCACTTCGACTGCGGGCATCGTCGAAGGAGGAAAACATCCTGAATATTCTGCTGTGAACGCCATCCGGAACCAATCAGCATTCACGCGGCTCGCCACTTTGGCAGCCACAGCACCTTTACTGATCCTCAGAAATGCACGCTGACTCCACACAAAATTCTGAACACCGTGGTTATGCACGAGATGAAGCATCTGGGCGAGCTTACGCTTGTCCGCTTCGTCAGTTACGTCATCTCCAGCCCCTCGGATCTTCGTGTGTCCTATCAGCAGTCCGCCTTACAGGTCGAACCCCTCCTCCTGCGTCTGAACTGCCACGCACCTTTCTACTTGCTTCCCTAGTCTGCACCAATTAAATCATCCCAGAATGAAAGGCACTCACCACTGCCTTAAAACAGGTAACGCAACCGTGACTCCCACTTACTAACTTGCTCTCTGTCTATCTGTCTGTCCGTTTGTCTATCTGTCTGTCTGTCTGTCTGTCTGTATGTATGTCTGTCTGTATGTATGTCTGTCTGTCTGTCTGCCTATCTCTGTCTCTCTCCTTACGACAGACAAAGTCGAGTAGATCGGAGGTGGATGTGGGCGCAGCAGCTCCATCTACCGCTTACCAGGGCAGCGGCTAACGACAGACACAAACACCGACTCTGCTAATGCATGCCATTAGGCAAAACCCCTGCCATTTTGGGTTTACCATGACAGCGATGCGAGAAGTATGCAAGACGAGATTCTAACGTTTCCACTCAGCATGTAACATCCCTGAAATTCTAAGGTAGGCCTGTCACACGTCTGGTTGGGCGATTTCCGGTTCCAGAACAATTTTTATGGCTCACAGACCTGGGCGCATTTAGCCCACGGTTGTTGGTGGTGGTAACAACTGGCATGCACCGTCTGTGAGTGCGTGGCAGGGGAAATTGTCCAGTCTACAAATAATAACATTTTTTTCTGCGGACATTCCGACGCTTCCTTTTTTGATAAATCCGTCCTGGGGCTTACGTGACCTTCAGACCCCAGTCACATAGCCTAGCTGGGCCAAGTGCTGCAAGTTTCCTTCGCGACAAGGCGCCTACCTTCTGTGCTGTTTTGAACAAACGGCACGCAGGTATAACATGCATCCCCCGACTAGAAGGTGTTGCTTCGTAGGATACTGGGTGGACAGGCCGCACACCACGATTTATGTTTTTTTCAAGTTCACAACTCTGCCTAAGTAAACTTTGCCACTTCTTAAAGCATCTGTGGGCGAGATCTACGACCAGCACTTCGTCTCCCAATCAATTTCCTCCCTGGTTTGAGATGTTTGGAAATTGACCTGTTTAGTTGACTAACTTTGCGTTAAAACCTCGTAAGCGACCCTTTCGTGCCCGTAACTCAGCATTGTTTGAGGCACGGTCAAAAAATTATCATCTCAGGATCGAAAAAGTGCGGTTTTTTGGAGCTGCCATCGTCCGCTGGGGTAGACAGAGCCCAAAACGGAGCAGAATGGAAGAAGAAGAAGATGAAGAATGCTAGATCTGCAGCTGGTTCGGGTTATATCCTCGGAACATCCTGTCCTGGGCTTGGGATGTAGCTGGTTAGCCGATGATGGCAGATTATCTATGAAATGCTTTTTTAGTTTCCCTTATCTGTCTTGTATAAGCGTGCTGGATTTTAATTTAGAAGAGTGCAAATGCAGTCCCTGGGTGGCATGTCAAAGGAAGACGAGACGTCCACCGAGAGACGTTTATTTCTGCTCGGACTTTTTCCAGTAGGGACCTTCAGAGACTGCATAGCGCTATGCACAGATCTCGGACCGGACCACGCCCCAGCCCCCAATTCGACTGCGCACGATTCCCATTGTATTTCAAATTCTGACTTCTTGTTACAGAACAATATCTTTGTACAATAGTACGCCTGTTGGGGCGTGGGGATATTAAAGTTCCGCATTGATTCAAACGGGCACTGAACGCGGTAAAGTATTCTGAGTTCTGCTACATACTCTGCTAGGCTATGGGCCTTACGTGGCGCGGTGTCCACTGATAATGATATGGGTGTTACCTGCTTGTCCGAGGCAGTGGCTAATTAATTATGCAGAACAATTAACATCGCGCACGCAATTCAGCAGACGATGCGCAACAGCGAGGCTGTAGAAAAAGAATTTCACAACCTCCTTTCCCAACTTTATCCTTATCTCTTCAGCCTGCGAACCTGCGAGCCTCTGCGCAACACAAAATCCTGCTGACCAACACCTTCTTCCGCCTTCAGACGCGGGAGAAGGCCACGTGGATGCACCCTCGGTCGCGGCGCTGGCATCTGCTGGACTATGATCTCGTCCGGAGGCGAGATCGACAGGACGTGCTGGTAACAAAGGCGATCCGCGATGCCGATGGTTGGACAGATCACCGCCTCGTCATCTCCCAGATGAGGCTCCGACTGCAACCCCGACGAAGGCCCGCAAGGTAAGAGGCCGCCATGTAAGTTAAATACTCTTTTATTAAATTTGCCTGCTCACTGTTTTTGATTTCAGCAACCAAATAACCGAGAAACTGGAGGACCTGCATGCTCCAGATGATAACGATACCGTGGAGACACGATGGTGTCAACTGCAAAATGTCATCCAGTCCACCGCCCTCGATGTACTCGGACGCGCACACCGTCGACACCAGGACTGGTTTGACGACAATGACGCCGACATCAGCAACTTACTCGCGGAGAAGAATAGACTACACAAAGCCTACATGGACCTTCGGACTGACGCCACCAAAGCAGCCTTTTTTTCAGATGCCGGCGCCTTGTACAACAACGGCTGCTGGAGATGCAGGATGCCTGGATGATCCGAAAGGCTGAGGAAATCCAGGGTATGCGGACCGCAATGAAATGAAAAACTTCTTCAAAGCCATCAAGGCCATCTACGGCCCGTGTATCAAGGGGTCCGCACCGCTGCTCAGCTCTGATGGGACAACACTGCTGACAGAGAAATCGCAAATTCTGAAGCGCTGGGCCGAGCACTTCAGAAGTGTCCTTAATTGCTCATCAGCCATCTCCGATGCTGCCATTGACCGGCTCCCTCAAGTGGACACGAACAATGACCTGGATCTGCCGCCTTCCCTACCAGAAACCATCCGGGCCATACAGCAGATTTCCAGCGGTAAAGCACCGGGATCCGACGCAATCCCACTAGAAGTCTACAAGCACGGTGGGCCCCGGCTGATGGCAGAACTCACAACACTCTTCCAGGAGATGTGGCGCCAAGGACAAGTTCCTCAGGATTTCAAAGACGCGACCATCGTCCATCTCTACAAACGGAAGGGGAACCGGCAACTCTGTGATAATCACAGAGGCATCTCGTTGCTCAACATCGCCGGGAAGATCTTCGCCCGTATCCTTCTCAATCGTCTTAACGGTCATCTAGAGCAGGGCCTGCTCCCGGAAAGCCAATGTGGCTTCCGCCGACACCGCGGGACAACCGATATGATCTTTGCCGCCCGCCAGCTACAAGAGAAGTGTCAGGAGATGCGAACTCACCTTTACACTACCTTCGTGGATCTAACGAAAGCCTTTGACATGGTGAATCGTGACGGACTGTGGAAAGTCATGCAGAAATTTGGTTGTCCTGAGCGGTTCACGCACATGGTGCGTCAGCTTCATGACGGGATGACGGCGCGCGTCACTGACAACGGGACGGTATCCGAAGCATTCGCAGTGACCAACGGAGTAAAGCAGGGCTGCGTACTGGCCCCCATCCTCTTTAGTCTCATGTTCTTGGCTATGCTGATGGACGCCTACCGTGATGAGCAGCCTGGTATTCGCATCGCCTACAGAACTGACGGGCGCCTTCTCAACAGTCGGCGTATGCAGGCTCCAACGCGCGTGTCTACGACTACAGTCCATGACTTGCTCTTCGCGGACGACTGCGCCCTTAACACCATGACGGAGGAGGACATGCAAAGGAGCATGGACCTCTTCGCCGAAGGCTGCGCCGATTTTGGATTAACAATCAGTACAGCCAAAACGGTTGTCATGCACCAGCCGCCACCCAGCGCGGAATACAATGCTCCTCGAATCAATGTCAACGGTGCTCAACTCAAAAACGTGGAGACCTTCGCTTATCTAGGAAGCACGATTTCGCGCAACACGAGAATCGATAACGAGGTTGCCCAACGGATTTCCAAAGCTAGTCAGGCCTTCGGCCGGCTGCAGGCCTCCGTGTGGAATCGCCACGGTATTCACCTGAACACCAAACTGAAGATGTACAAGGCCGTCGTCTTGACGACACTCCTTTACGGAGCGGAAACCTGGACCGTCTACTCGAACCAAGCCAGGAAGCTGAATCACTTTCATCTCAGCTGCCTCCGCAGAATACTGAAGCTGAGATGGAAAGACAGGATACCGGACACGGAAGTCCTGGAGCGGACCGGAATCCTCAGCATCCATGCCATGCTTAGGCAAGTGCAGCTGCGATGGAGCGGCCACTTGGTAAGAATGGACGACGAGCGACTACCCAAACGACTTTTCTACGGAGATGTCGCTACGGGTTCTCGTCGGCAGGGGGGTCAAAAACGACGCTACAAGGACACTTTGAAGAAATCGCTGAAGCAACTGCAAATCAACTCGGCGACCTGGGAACACCTCGCCCAGGATAGACCGGAGTGGAGAAGATCAGTGAAGACTGGTTCAGCATTCTACGAGGCCAACCGGATCGCCGCCGCCAAGGCCAAAAGAGCGGCACGAAAGTCACCAGCGCCCCGCACCAACACCGCCAATGCCCAGGCCCTGCCAACATGCCCGCGCTGTCAACGCATCTTCCGCGCGCGAATCGGCCTGGTCGGACATCTTCGGACGCAATGCACCAACAATCCGACAATTCCAATTTCTACGTCAAATTCTGCCAACCCTCATTCTGACTCCCCCACCCTCACTCCTGACATCAATTCCATTACTCCCACCATCATAGAGACCACATCCATCTACTCATCGCCTGTTACCCCCACCACCGCAACCACCATTGCCTTCGCCTTCACTACTACCACCACAACCATCAGCGATGGGGAATCTCTCCTAAGCTGTACTCAATGCGACCGCACATTCACCTCACGCATCGGCCTGGTCGGTCACTTGCGAATACATCGAACAGAGACCGGTGAGCCAGTGCCTGGAACACCATCACACAGCAGAGATCGTCGCCTCCACTGCCCCAACTGTACTCGCGCATTCACTCATCGCATGGGCCTATTCGGTCACATGCGCATCCATGACAGCAGAATTCACCACAATGCCGACAACACCGATACACCATTCACACCCTCCGCTCCTGCCATTCTTAGCGCCCCTGCCACCCCCACTACCATGAATGACATCGCCCCAGCCTCTACCGATTTCTCCTGCCCACACTGCGCCCGCAACTTAATTTCACACATCGGCCTGGCCGGTCACCTGCGAATCCATCGCACGGAGGCTGGTGAACCAGTGCCTGGGGCTCCGACATATAGTCGACTCGCCCGCCTTCACTGACCTCCTTGCTCCCGCACATTTACACACCGCATGGGCCTCTTAGGACACATGCACCTCCACGACAACCTCCGGTAAACCACCGGAGGCTAAGCTACATCAGCACACACTATCTACACCAATACATCGACTACACCCTCACAATCACCATTTACCAGAGTATATCACGGTTTCCTAGAAACCGTGGCTGGGAAGTCTGCCAATCTGACGCTTCCACCAGACCACGCCATCGGCTCAGTGTATGTGCTGTGTGTGTCGAGTGGCTGACCAGTGGACTGGGAGTCAGACGGCGATGGCTGCTCCATATCCCCTGAGTTTGTGAATCCTGGTGTGTGCGTTATGGGGGCCAGGTCGTGCTGTGGCACGCGAAGACGGGTACGCCGATCCGTCAGTTAATGCTCCACTCCCACATCAGGCAACTGAACGGCTCGGACAGTAGTCTGACTGTGGGGGTGGGGGAGAGAGTGAGGTCGACAGCTCAGTGCATATTCCTCACTATAAAACAATCTGACGCGCTTGAAACTATCACGGTGCGCTAAAAGCCGTGGCTTGGAAGGTTGCCAACTGACGGGATAACTCGGACCGCGTGGTCAGCCCAATGTGTGTTTTGTGTGGAGTGGCTGACTGGCGGACTGAGAGTCAGGTTGCAATGGCTCCTTCTTAATGTGGCCTTTATGGCACTCCCACACCGTGGGATCCGAGCCAGGTGTGGTGGCACGCCCAGGGGCGGCTCCGGCCGCGCCAGCCACCTGCGCCCTCTCCCATCTCCGGTCTTCTTGACTCTGTCTTGACACCGGGCTCAGGTGGGGGAGGAGGAGAGAGTGCGGTAGCTGCAGCGCAAGGCTACTATCACTTAAAACTAATTCACGCGCAAGTCACCGTCCCTGCACCACCTGGTGTGGAGCATACGGTGGACGTCGTCGAAATCGACGGTCGAACTGTCGTGTGTGTGCCCCCTAAACGGGCCACGTGGTAGATGCGTTGGACCAACACGGGGGCCACATCAGGGCACGGCATGCGTTATTCGGGTTGCGCTCCCATAACAAATGCCGAACATGGGAGGTGTGATGGCACGCCTAGGGGCGGCTAGGACTTAGGGGACCCGGCCGCGCCAGCCACCTGCGTCCTCTCCCGCCTCCGGTCTTCTTAACTCTGTCATGACACCGGGGCCAGGTGGGGGAGGAGGAGAGAGTGCGGTAGCTGCAGCGAAAGACTACTATCACTTAAAACTAATCAACGCGCAATTCAATGTCCCTGCATCGCCCTACTTTGGAACATACGGTGAACATCATCCAACGGCGACGATGGACCGCCGTTTGTGTGTATGTTTTTGTGCTCCCTAAATGGGCCGCATGGTAGATGCGTTGGACCAAGCTGGGGGCCAAATCAGGGTATGAAGGGCGTTATTTAGGATGAGGTCCCATAATTCGTGCTGAATTGAGGACTGCGCGTGCCCAAAATCGGCACGCGTATGTGCAGGCTCATGTCGCACTGCTTTAGAATTTGAGATTTCTCCGTCAGAAATGTTGTGCCATCAGAGTTGAGCAGTGGGGCGGTTCCCTTGATGCAGGGGCCGTATATGGCCTTGATGGCTTTGAATAAATGTTTCCTTTCTTTGCGGCTCACATAACCTTAGATTTCCTCAGCCTTGCGGATCAACCAGGCATCCTCTATCTCCCGCATGCGTTGCTGTACAAGGCGGTGGAACAGGAAGAAGTCGTCTTTACTTACGTCAGTCCGAAGGTCCAGGTATGCTTTATAATCGGCATCCTTTTTGGTGTGTGGTGTGCGCGTCCGAGGAATTCAAGGGCGGTGAACTGGATGGCGTTTCGCAGCTGACGCCATCGTTTCTCCATGGAGACGTTAACATCTGAAGTTTGCAGCTCCTCCAGTTTCTGGGCTAATTGGTTGCTGAATTCAAAACAGTCAGCAAGAAATTTTTTACAAAAAACAGTTAACTTACCCCGTGTTCGCTTACCTGGGGGTTTTCTGCGATCTTTAGGCCGGAGCCCCATATTTTAGATGATGAGGTGGTGGTCCTTACAGCCACTGGCGTTGCAGATCTCCTTGCTCCCAAGTACGTCTTGTCGATCTGGCTTGCGGACGAGAACATCGTCCAGCATCTGCCAGTACCACGATCAGGGGTGTGTCCAGTTTGCCTACTCCCGCGTCGGAGTCCTCAACAAGCCGTTGGTCAGAAGGAGGTGTTATGTGGTGCTAGTTCGCAGAGGAAGGAAGGAAGGCAGGCGGGACCATCGGGACATAGCATTCTCTCCCAAGCAGCGTGGTCTGTCCCGATGCGGACCTTGAAGTCGCCGAGGATAACCTGTTTGTCCAGATGATGTGATCTAAGTGTTTGTTTAAAGCCCTTTTTATAGTCCCTTCTTCCGTGAGGAGATAAGTAGTGCTGTCGCTAAATAAGACTGCTTAGACATCCCAGAACCTCTGTGGAAGATTGACGCCTGGGCCGCCTACGTGCTTGAATGTGGGGAGGGGAGGGAGGGGCGTGAGAAAGGGATCAGAATTACCGGGTGCGTGGGGACACATCACCATATACCCCTACGTGGTTTATCCCGATGGTCGAGGCGGTTACCGGGGTGTGCCCGCGAGACAGAGCCTAGTTTTAAGGAGCCACAGGCATTAAATACAATTATTTATTTATTTAAATGGAGCGACCTTATGATACCGGTACGGTGACCACCACTGCATCCCTGATTTACGACCAATGCCTACATTACAGACTAATCGCTCAGTCAGAAGGAGGGCAATGATTAATATGGGGAGACTATTGGATATCCACGTAAACGCACACCGCTGGCCAAGAAGAATTGATGGTTTTTCTTTGTGCTCGCGTAAATGAAGTCTGGGAACCATGATGAATTTATTGATGAATTATGCATTGTTGGAAGGGTTAAACTGCCGTTTCGACGAACCCGGAATAACCATCCAGACTTACCGTAAACCCCCGCTCAGGACCCAGTGTACCTCAGCTTCTACGAGCAATGCCTACACTACAAGCATAGTTTCTTAGGCAGAAATCATAACCCCAGCCAGGAAGCTGCGGAACTTTTCGCGGCTAAATGCATGTGCGCACCATTGATGGCCAATCCTGACTGTCCAAACCGGCCAGTCATCTTCAAGGCTGACTCACACGTGACCTCACTGGATGTAATGTGGCAACTCCGCACAGTCTCATATTTGGGAGGTTGCCCCCGCGGCGCCGGACGTGTGCTGTCGTCCGGCTGCCAACTTCTAACAACCCCTTCTCCGATAGTTCTTTACAGAATACCCTATCGTCGCAACTGAAATTCAAATTCTCCTACGGAACAGGCCAGAAGGTTGTAGGGTCTTCCCTAATAACTAAAACTGCCGTTGAAGAACTACCTCCCCCTGTAGGACGAACGGCCTCCGAGAAGCCCGACTAACGCGTGCCGTAACGCAAACTGGTCCTCGTCTTGGTCCAGCTTATCTACAGCGCAACCCGTTGTGGGAGCCAGCTTTTACAACCGATAGTTCGACCGTCGATTTTGACGATTTCCACCGTATGCTCCACGAAAGAGTGGTGCAGGGACGGTGACTTGCGCGTGTTTTTGTTTTAAGTGATAGTAGCCATGTGATGCAGCTACCACACTCTCTCCTCTTCCCCACGTCAGCCCAGCATCATGACAGAGTCAAGAAGACCAGAGATGGGAGAGGGCGCAGGTGGCTGACACGGCCGGAGCCGCCAATGGGTGTACCACAACACCTGGCTCGGATCCTACGGATTGGGAGTGCCATAAAGGCCATAGTAAGAAGGAGCCATTGCAGCCTGACTCTCAGTCCACCAGTCAGCCACTCCACACAAAACACAGATTGGGCTGACCACGCGGTCCGAGTTATCCCGTTAGTTGGCAACCTCCAAGCCACGGCTTTTAGCGCACCGTGATAGTTTCAAGTGCGTCAGATTGTTTATAGTGAGGAAATATGCGCTGAGCTGTCGATCCTCACTCTCTCCCCCAACCCCACAATCAGACCACCATCCGAGCCGGTCAGATGTCTGATGTGGGAGTGGGTGCATTGGCTGACGGGTCGGCGTACCCGTCTTAGCGCGCCACAGCACGACCTGGCCCCCATAACGCACACACCACGATTCACAAGCTCAGGGGATATGGAGGAGCCATCGCCGTCTGACTCTGCCACTCGACACACACAGCACATACACTGGGCCGACGGTTTGGTCTGGTGTAAGCGTCAGATTGGCAGCCTTCAAAGCCACGGTTTCTAGGACACCGTGATAGTCTCAGATACGTGATGATGGTGAGAGTCTTGATATGTATTGCTATAGGTAGTGTGTCCTGATGTGGCTTAGACGCCGGCGGTTTACCGCAGGTTGTCGCGGAGGAGCATGTGTCCTAAGAGGCCCATGCGGTGTGTAAATGTGCAGGAGCAGTGAGGGCAGTGGAGGCAGGCCCGACGACTGTATGTCGGAGCCCCAGGCACTGGTTCACCAGCCTCCGTGCGATGGATTCGCAGGTGACCGGCCAGGCCGGTGCGTGAGGTGAATGTGTGGTCGCATTGATGACAGCTTAGGAGAGAGTCCCCATCGATGGTGGTGGTGACGGCGGCAGTGGCATTGGCGAAGGCGGTTGCGGTGGTGGGGATAACAGGTGATGAGTATTTAGGATGTGGTCTCTATGATGGTTGGAGTAATGGAATTGATGCGAGGAGTGAAGGTGGGGGAGTCTGGAGGAGAGTTGGCAGAATTTGACGTAGAAGTTGGAATTGACGGACTGTTGGTGCATTGCGTCCCAAGATGTCCGACCAGGCCGATTCGCGCGTGGAAGATGCGTTGACAGCGCGGGCATGTTGGAAGGGCCTGGGCATCGGCGGTGTTGGTCCGGGCGCTGGGGACTTTCGTGCCGCTCTTTTGGCCTCATAGATTGCTGCACCAGTCTTAAAGGATCCTCTCCATGCCGGTCTATCCTGGGCGTGGTACTAACAGGTCACTGGGTTGATTAGCAGTTGCTTCAGCGTATTCTTCAAAGTGTCCTTGTTGCGTTGTTTTTGATTGACCTCCATGTCGGCGAGCACCCGTAGCGACATCTCCGTAGAAAAGTCGTCTGGGTTGTCACACGTCGTCCATTCTTACCAGGTGGCTACTCCATCGCAGTTGTACTTGCCTCAGCATGGCGTGGATGCTGAGGATTCCGGTCCGCTCCAGGACTGCTGTGTCCGGGATCCTGTCTTTCCATCTCAGCTTCAGTATTCTGCGAAGGCAGCTGAGATGGAAGTGATTCAGCTTTCTGGCTTGGTTCGAGTAGATGGTCCAAGTCTCCGCTCCCTGAATGTGTGTCATCAAGACAACAGCCGTGTGCATCTTCAGTTTAGTGTTCAGGTGAATTCCGTGGCGATTCCAAATGGAGGGATGCAGTCGGCCGAGGACCTGACTGCCTTTGGAGATCCGTTGGGCAACCTCGTCATCGATTCTCGTGTTGCGTGACAGCGTGCTTCCTAGATAAGCGAAGGTTTCCATTTTTTTTACTTGAGCAATGTTGACATTGATTCGGGGAGGATTGTTTTCCACGCTGTGTGGTGGCTGGTGCATGACAACCGTTTTGGCTGTACTGATTGTCAATCCATAATTGGTGCAGCCTGCGTCGAAGAGGGCCATGCTCCTTTGAATATCCTCCTCTGTCACGGTGTAAGGGCACAGTCGTCTGCGAAGTACAGGTCATGGACTGAAGTCGTAGACACGCGCGTTGGGGCCTGCATATGCCGACTGTTGAGTATGTGCTCGTCAGTTCTGTATGCGATGCGGATCTCAGGGTGCTCATCACGATAGGCGTCCATCAGCATGGCCGAGAACATGAGACTGAACAGGGTGGGAGCCAATACGCAGCACTAATTCACTCCGTTGATAACTGCGAATGCCTCGGATACCGTCCCGTTGTCAGTGACTCGTGCCGTCATCCCGTCATGAAGCTGACGCCCCATGTGCGTGAACCGCTGATGACAGCCGAATTTCTGCATGACCTTCCACAGCCGATAGCGATTCACCGTGTCAAAGGCTTTCCACAGATCCATGAAGGTCATGTACAGGTGGGTTCGCATCTCCTGGCACTTCTCTTGTAGCTGGCGGGTGGCAAGGATCATGTCGGTCGTTCCGCAGTGTCGGCGGAAGCCAAAATTGGCTTTCCGGGATCAGGCCCTGCTCTAGGTGACCGTTCAGACGATTGAGAAAGACACGGGATAAGATCTTCCCAGTGACGTTGATCAAAGATATGCCTCTGTGATTATCTCGGAGTTGACGGTTCTCCTTCCGTTTGTAGAGATGGACGATGGTCGCATCACTCGAGCAGTCCGGGGGGGGGGAACCCGGAAGTTACGGTGGGGGTGATTGGGAGAGGAGTTGTTGTTTATATTGTTTAGTTTTTCAACCGCATGTAATTGCAGTCTGATAGCCACGATCTGCTGCAGCTGTCATGAGACCATAATTTGTTTATGGCATCTTTTCTAGCCCCCTCCCCCGCGAGGGTTAAACAGTGCTGTCCCTAAATAGGGCTGCTGAATCATCCCAGGCGGCTACCGAACCCCACTATGCGTCACGATTTGGGTTAGTGAGAGAACGACCGATTTGCCTGGACCACCTACGTGATTGCATATCGCCCTCTCCGTATGACTTATTCGACCTCGGGCAAGGAGGGAATGGTGAGGAGTGAGGGAGAAGGAAAGAAGTAAGTGTAAATGAGAGGAGAGAGAGAGAGAGAGAGTGGAGGAAAGAAGGGCGAGAGAATGGGGGAGGAAAAGTAGGAGGGGAGAGAGTAGTGGGCTGGGAAGAAGAGAGAGGGGAAGGGCAGGGAAAACGAGAGGGGTTGAAGAGCAGGGGGGAAGGGGGTGTGAAGGCACACAACACCGGAAACCCTCACCTTGTTTAGCCTGCCGGTGGTGGCGGTTCCCCGGGGTGTGGCCGCTGGGAAGAAACCAACTTCGAGGAGCCATAGATGAGGGTTGGGAAACAGTTAGAGTCGGCGACAGGAGCATTCACCACCTGTACGAGACAAATGGAGCGATCAAATGCTATCTGTGTGGTGCTACCCCTAACTAGTACCCCTACTACCCTCGACAGTTCGACCGTAGATTACGATGAGGTCCACCGTATGCTCCACGGAAGGGTGGTGCAGGGTCGGTGGCTTGCGCGTGATTTAGTTTAAAGTGATCGTAGAATTTCACTGCATCTACCGCACTCTCTCCTCCTCCTCCCTGACCTGGCCCTGTAGTCATGACAGAGTCAACAAGACCGGAGATGTGAGAGGGTGCAGGTGGCTGGCGCGGCCGTAGCCGCCCCTAGGCGTACCACTACACCTGCCTCGGATCCCACGGAGTGGGAGTGCCATAAAGACCACATTAAGAAGGAGCCATTGCAGCCTGACTCTCAGTCCGCCAGTCAGCCACTCCACACAAAACACACATTGGTCTGACCATGCGGTCCGAGTTATCCCGTCACTTGGCAACCTTCCAAGTCACGGTTTTTAGCGCACCGGGATAGTTTCAAGTGCATCAGATTTTTTCTAGTGAGGACAATACGCTGAGTCGTCAATCTCACTCTCTCTCCCATCCCCCACAGTCAAACCACTGTCCGAGCCGGTCAGTTGTCTGAGGCGGAAGTGGGCACAGCTGCTGGTGACCTCGTCTACGTGTACTACGTACACGACCTGGCCCCGTAACAGGAGCACCAGGATTTCACACAACAGGGGTTTGAACGACTTACATCTCACATGTGTGAGATAACCAGAGGTCACCTTAAGAAGGAGCCATCGCAGCGATGGAATAAAAGACCTCAGTCCCCTCAGAGCAGACTACTCGGCTCGAGCAAACTGTAATTCTTCACTCCAAAATAGCTGTGCACAAATTCGCTCAGAGGAGGATCTAGTCACGGTTAATGACCACAGTCAGACCAACATATTCGTTGATGAGTGGTCACCGATCGTTATCGGGACTCACTCATCCCACTCGGCCCTGGGGCTCATTCTCGAGCCCACGCCAGTAGCGCACAGTGGCCAGTAGTGGTAGAGGCTGAGCCCTCGGGGTGGGACACCACCTGGGGTTGGGTAAGACTGGCTGATGACGCCTAATGAGCCTGAAATAGTCATTCCAGTATCCCTTGACCCTTTTGGAATTGTTCATCTGCCTATACTCCTACTTCTACTACTACTACTACTACTACTACTACTACTACTACTACTACTACTACTACTACTACTACTACTACTACTACTACTACTACTACTACTACTACTACTACTACTACTACTACTACTACTACTACTACTACTACTACTACTACTACTACCACTAGTACTGATACTAATACTACTACTACTACTACTTCTGCTACTACTATTACTACTACTAGCCGCTGTGTGGCTGCTAGCGGGGCTCGAGAATGAACATTGTTAATCAGACTAAAACATCGTTCGTCTTCTTCGCGAGTAAAAACTGAAAAGTGTTTATTGTCCCCACTAACCCGGGTGAAACTACAGAGAAAAGTACGTTCTTACGTTTGCGGCAGAAAAAACATCAGCATTTTTCAGGAAGGTGAAAAAACAGGCGAAAATCGCAATTTTTTCCTGGTTTGATTGTGTAAAAATTTAAAGTACGTGAATATCCCTCGATCGACTGCCGTGTTAAAGTAGTTTTTTAGGCGGGTGACTTATAAGAGAAAGTTCCTCCTTTCCTGGAAAGCATATTCGTCGATGACTTTTTTTGTCAACGTTCATTTTTCTGGCAATGTGAGTTCATTTTTGGATGAAACTTCAGATGTCACCCAAACGACCACCTGCACTAAAAAGAATGCCCAAATACCCCCTGTTTCGGTAAATGCCTTGCATCTTTTTTGGAGGTTTCGATAAACGTGCCGCACAGGAGCGATTAAAAACAGTGGAAACTGTAACATATTCACTGAAAATTCAAGGAGATTTGGAAGCTCAACAGACTCCACCTCCAGGCAAAACCGTACACGAATTTGATGGAAGAACAGTGTTATTAATATGAACAAAATGCTATGCTTCGGATCGCATATAACGCTACTTCTAGGAGAATATGTGATAGCAATATTTGTAAAAAATAATTTTTGGGAACATTTTTGTGTCTCTATCGTTTTAATTAGTCAGGTATCTGCGTGAAAAAGCAGCATGCGCACCTGAAATCTGACCTTACTCATGTAGCACGATTTTTTGCGTCTTCAAAATTTTCAATTTTACTTAAGATAGAGAGAGAGAGACTTTATTTTGAAATTAAAATTCCAAAACGTTCAGCAAAAAATGTCCTCCATTCACCGTGAACAAGGTTGGAAAATAAACTACGCAACACCGGAAGATCACAAATGAATGGCCGAAGAATGCATGCATTGACATCATGAAGAATCGTCCTTAAATGCGTCTCAAAATATTGACCAAATTGGACTTCTTTCAAAACGGTGCTAGCGTCATGTACTGATGACCTCATTTTGTTGTTTGAATAAACAAATAGTTTTAAAATTCGGTATATAATGGGTAAAATAGGCCAACCGACATGCATATAAGAGGATTTACATGAAAATGGAGAGCAGAAAAGATGGTGGCTCAATTTTAAAAAAAGAAAGTTTTATTTTAAATGAGGGCATTAGTACATGTAATATGTGGAGGTTGCTATTTATTAGTTTGGGGTTTTGGTGGATGCGTTTGGGCTGGTTTCAGCTTGGTTGGGGATTTTTCGTTAATTTAGGCATATTTACTGACTTCAGTAGTCTACTGTGCAACTACACTCGTCAGAAATTAGGCCTACCAAGCATAGGCCCTTCGCAGTCGAAAGCAGGAGCATGGCCAGTTTGTCACTTCCAGCAATCGAGCCGGCATCGCACTGGGCCAAGTTTCGGGCAAAAGAAACGAACTGAGATTCGGGCTAGTACACTCGATGGACCACCAGTGGAAACAAGAACCTGTCAGAAGAGGGTTCTGTTGTGGTGCGGGGACCTGCTCCAGTGCACCACCGGCTTCGCTTTGCTAACCACGGCCTCTGCGCTGACACCAGTGACATCCACACAGCCGCTGATTGGCCATCCAGCCGCGAATAGGGGCTCGTGTCACTCACTCACGCCCGCCGGCGTGCGGTGGCAGCCCGTCTTGTGTTTTACTCAAAGTTCGCGCATAAATATCATCTGAAGGTAAGCAAGGCAGACTGGAACCTGGAGTTCATGCACCAGAGCGCACAACAGAGAATGCTGGGGGACCCACTGACGAGCCGTACCCCTCGCAGCTGCGTCATGCAGCCGCAAGGATAGGCGAAACACGTGACGTAAGACGGTGCTCCGGACCTGTTTCTGATCCACGCTAAGAGGGGAATTCGGTGCTGCATTTTCTAACTATAATAGATCTGACACATTTTAAACTGCCACGATATCTAGATGTCATGGCTTAAGCGGCCGCGACCTGTTGAAATAACTCCGTTCTCCTCTGCGGTCTCTGAACTACTTTTTAATTTATGACAGCTCGTCTCGTGGAGGGCCCAGGTACCTCAGTTGAGTTCGAATTCCTGTGTACGTGCTGATGTCGACGTAAGGTTCGGCACCTTTTTCCCCTGCATCGACGCCCAATTAAGAAGCCCTGTTGCTCCTTTCTTGCGATCAGGACATTGTGGATGCAGTTAAGTCGATCTGTTTTATCATGGATTGTCTTGCTGTGTTTAAAATCATCATTGTCATTTCAAGGAAAATACCAAGTGATGCTGACACTGCATTCTGTGGGAAGCATTTCACCGTCGAAGTAGTAATCAATGAAGGACATGTGTACCTTGCCAGGAGGTCTGGCTTAACATTTACCGTGTACTGAACGGTCGTTCATGTTTGGGGATAAACTTGTGCACGACTTTCCAGTCGGTAAGAGAATTCGAACTGAACTCTACGTCGGGCTTCGCATGATGTACGCATGAATAATTTGCAGTTTCACAAAGCGTATAATTTATTTAGAGGAAAACCATCTTCTCGTATTAGGAAAATCAACAATTATTATTATTTTTGTTTATTTCCACATCAGCTGATAGGTGACGCCAAACCATAGTCAAAAAGACAGAGATTCACACATGGGATGCACTTTTGAGCAAGCCAAGGCATTCTCAATTAGGTCAGGAGCCCCCACGGACCCCATGCATACACACTTTCAGTTATCCTTTGAAATTTTTTTCATTTCGCTTCAGACTTTCTAACGCTGGGCTCATTCTACTTGATAATACAGTTCCCGTAATGTGCGGAGGCTTGACTCAGATCAGGTCTCAGATCAGGACAGTGACGGAGACTATCGAGGATGACGTAGAGGCTAATTTGGAGACTGTCAAAAGATGTCGAGATTATCAGTGTGCCATTCTGCGTCTTAGACTACAGAAACAAATGGCGCAATTCTTGGTGGGCTTTTGTCTTTTTCAAAAAGGATCCACATTCTTGCTATAGCATAAAGGTCAAATGACACTGATTCTCCCAGATTCTCTTGAGCACGCCTTTTCTGCTCACAATAAAAAAGAGTGTGACCACACAGCAGTCTGACGGTTGTCTCCAACGAGCTCCACAGTGGGCTCCACAACATGGTGACGCAGGGACGGTACCTAGCGCGGGAACTTAGATTTGCGCAACATCTAACGCACTCTACCAAATTGAGGGGAGATGGAGAGGGTGATGACAGAGCATGTGGATAGAGTGATATAAAACTGTTTCGGGCTTATTCTGTCCTTATTCACTAAATTCTGGCCCTGAATACCAGATGGGACTGGAAACACAAACACACGCTCGTATACAGCACAGGTGGTCCATAAACACCGTCCAACAGATGGTTCATACCCACGTCATCACGCCGCCTCGCCATCTGTCGTTCTCTGTCACTGAAGATTGGTATGTTTTCAATCGGGAGTGGGTGAATACCGATATATTGGCCTTTTGAACAAACGGGCAACCAACTGCGAGCTCTCAGTTAGAATGGCAGAGGGAGGAGACAACACATGCATGCATTGAACTATGGGTGGTTCATCTTTTGTTGCGCCAATATCAGTCTTAAAAAAACCTTTAGTTGCTATCGATTTCCCATCAAAAGTGATTTTACTTTGCCCTCACTAATCCAACTTTATTGTAGGCCTTAAAAAGTCGAAGCAAGTCAGGAATGGAATGAACATCTCGGTTTTAGTAGCCGTAATCAGTCAGGTTCGCAACTCTGCCGTCCCCTCAACCCCCCTCTTCTCTCTATCTCTTCTCCTCTCCTTCGCTCTTACTTCTAACCCTCCGCTTCTCCCTCACTCCTCACACTTCCCTCCTCCCCCACGAGGGCGAAATGCAATCACGTAGGCGGCCCAGGTGAATCTGTCGTTCTCTCACTAAACCAAATCGTGAACCATAGTGGAGTTATGTATCCACCTGGGATGAATCAGCAACCTTTTTTTAGGGACAGCACTGAGTACCGATCGCGGGGGAAGGGGGTAGAAAAGGTGCACTTAACAAATGCTGGGACTCAAGAAAGCTGCAGCAGACCGTGGCTAGCAGACTGCAATTACATGCGGTTGAAATACTCTAAACAATCTCAACAACAACTCCTCTCCCAATCCCTCCACCGTAACCTACGGGGTATCCCCCCGGACTGCTCGAGTGATCTTGCTCACTCTAGCAGCCTGGAATGTTCGTTTCCTTTTAGACAATCCCAGGATTAACCAACCGGAACGGAGGACGGTGCTAGTCGCTCGGGAACTCGCGCGCTACAAGGTGGACATTGCTGATCTCAGCGAGACCCGATTCTCTGAGCAGGGTCAGCTGGAGGAGGTGGGTGCCGGCTACACCTTCTTCTGGAGCGGCCGACCAAAGGCAGAGCGACGCGACGCTGGTGTCGCCTTTGCCATTTGGAACGGTATCGTTGGACGTCGGCCCTGTCTACCGCAGGGTATCAATGATCACCTTATGAGCCTCCGCCTGCCTCTTCGGGGAGACAAGTTTGCCACCATCATCCGTGCCTACGCTCCCCCAATGACGAGCTCTGATGCGGTGAAGGTCAAATTCTACGGGTATCTACACTCCCTCTTGGCGACTGTGCCGAAGGCGGATAAGTTAATTGTCCTTGGTGACTTTAATGCCAGCGTCGGTACAGATCGTGTCTCGAGGAGAGGAGTGCTGGGTCCCATGGCCTCGGTAGCCGTAACGATAACGGCCTCCTTCTTCTGCGAACCTGTGAGGAACACCGTCTCCTACTGACCAACACCTTCTTCCGCCTCCCGATGCGGCAAAAGGTTACCTGGGTACATTACCGGTCAAGAAACTGGCACCTCTTCGACTATGTTTTCACCCGAAGGCGAGATAAGCAGGACGTGCTGGTGACAAAGGTGATCCTCCGTGCAGAAGTATCGACGGATCACCGCTTCGTCATCTCCAAGATGAGGCTCTGTCTGTAAACCACCCAGAAGATCCTAAGGTAAGCGACCACAAGGTAAGTTGAGTACTGTTTTGTTGAATATGCCTGCTCACCATCTCCATTTCAGCAACGAACTGACCAACCGACTAGCCAACCTTCCAGTCACCGACGCGGACATCTCCGTAGAGAACCGCTGGTGTCAGCTGAGGGACACCATCCAATCCACCGCCCTAGATGTCCTCGGACGTGCACGTCCTCAGCACCAAGACTGGTTCGATGACAACGACGCAGCTGTCAACGCTTTGCTCGTCGAGAAGATCCAGTTGCACAAAGCCTACGTCGATCGCTCTACCGCTGCAAACAAGGCAGCCTTCTACCGAAGTCGCCAGCAAAAGCTGCGGGGGATGAAGGATGCCTGGATGATGCGCAAAGCCGAGGAAATCTAAGGGTATGCGAACCGAAACGAATGGAAGAAATTCCTCGCCACCACCAAGGTTGTCTACGGATCTCCCTTCAAAGGCGCCGCCCCTCTTCTAAACGCCAATGGCAGAACGCTACTCACTGAGAAGAAGAAAATCCTAACGCGATGGGCAGAATATTTCAAAAGCGTTCTCAATCAGCCTTACACCATCTCAGACGCCACCATCAATCGCCTGCCTGAAGTGGAAATAAACGCCGACCTTGATCTTCCACCCTCTCTCCAAGAAACCATCAGAGCCGTGCAGCAACTCTCCAGCGGAAAAGCACCTGGCTCGGACGCGATCCCTACTGAGATTTACAAGCATGGCCGACCCCAACGGATGAACCAACTCACAGTGCTCTTCCGGGAGATTTGGCACCAAGGGCAAGTCCCTCAGGATTTCAAAGACGCAACAATTGTCCACCTCCACAAGACGAAAACGAACCACCAGCTCTGCGACAACCTCCGAGGAATTTCACGGCTGAGTATCACCGTAAAGATCTATGCCCACATTCTCTTCAATCGCCTGAACGCTCACCTGGAGCAAGGACTGCTCCCGGAAAGCCAATGTGGCTTCTGACGACACCGAGGAAAAATTGACATGATTTTCGCCGCTCGCCAGTTGCAAGAGAAGTGCCAGGAGATGCGGACTCACCTCTACACTACCTTCACGTATCTGACGAAAGCCTTTGACACAGTGAATCGCTATGGGCTGTGGAAAGTCATGCAGAAATTCGGCTGTCCTGAGCGGTTCGCGCACATGGTTCGTCAGCTTCATGGCGGGATGAGGGCGCGCGGCACTGAAAACGGGATGGTATCCGAAGCATTCGCAGTGACCAACGGACTGAAGCAGGGCTGCGTACTGGCCCCCACCCTTTTCACTCTCATGTTCTCTGCTATGCCGATGGACACCTGATGAGCACCCTGAAATCCGCATCACCTACAGAACTGACGGGCACCTTCTAAACAGTCGGCGTATGCAGGACCCAACGACTACAGTCCATGACTGGCTCTTCGTGGATGACTGTGCCCTTACACCGCGACGGAGGAGGACATGCAATGGAGCATGGAACTCTTTGCCGCAGGCTGCGCCAATTTTGGATTAATAATGAGTGCATCCAAAACTGTGGTCATAACGTAGCCAAAACTCAACGCGAAATAAAAAGCTCCCCGATTCAATGTCCACGGTGCTCAAATCAAAAATGTTGAAACCTTCGCTTATCTATGAAGCATGCTGTCACGCAACGCGAGAATCAATGACGAGGTTGCCCAACGGATATCCAAAGCCAGCCAGGCCTTCGGCCGACTGCAGGTCTCCGTGTGGAATTACCACGTGTTTCACCTGAACACCAAACTGAAGATGCACACGGCCGTCGTCTTGATGACACTCCTTTTTGGAGCAGAGACCTGGACCGTCTACTCGAACAAAGCCAGGAAGCTGAATCACTTCCATCTCAGCTGCCTCCGTAGAATACTGAAGCTGAGATGGCAAGACAGGATCCCGGACACGGAAGTCCTGGAGCGGACCGGAATCCTCAGCATCCACGCCATACTGAGGCAAGTGCAACTGCGATGGAGTTGCCACCTGGTGAGAATGGACGACAACCAACTACGCAAAAAGACTTTTCTACGCAGCTGTCGCTGCGTGTGTGTCTGCCGACAGGGAGGTCAAAAACGACGCTACAAGGATAGACCGGCATGGAGAAGATCCGTGAAGACTGGTGCAGCAATCTATGAGGCCAACCGAATCGCTGCTTCTAAGGCCAAAATGGCGACTCGCAAGTCACACGCCCCGCGGATCAACACTGCCAATGTCCAGGCCCTGCCAACGTGCCCACGCTGCCAACGCACATTCCGCGCGCGAATCGGCCTGGTCGGACATCTTCGAACTCAATGGAACAACAATCCCATCGTACAGAGACCAGCGAACCCGTGGCAGGAGCACCAACATACACCCGCTGCACCCGACTCAACAATCCACACTGCCCATGCATCCCATGCGTCTCAATGAGAACCTGTGGTAGAACACCGCTACCACTACATCTCTCCCATCAGCCTCTGTACCTCACATGATCACACGCAGCACCATAAAAAACCTGCTCTCAGTCTGCATAGCTGATTAAAAGGCAAGCATGATCCTCGGCTCTTTCTCCGTGTGACTCCTCTGTTGCATGTGTGGTCTGAGCTGGAGAATATCACGGGGCGATAAGCGCCATGTGTTGGAAGGTTGCCAACTGACAATTACACTTAGACCTTGCAGTTAGCCCAATTTGTGTTGTGTGGAGTGGCTGACTGGTGCTCTGAGATTCAGGCTGCGATGTCTCCCTCATAACGTGACCTCCGACTATCTCACACATGTGAGATGTGAGACGTTCAACCCCCTGTTGTGTGAAATCCTGGTGCTTGTGTTTGGGCGGTCTGGCCGTGTACGTAGTACGCGTAGACGAGGTCAACAGCAGCTGCGCCCACTTGCGCATCGGACAACTGAACGGCTCGGATGGTGGTCTGATTGTGGGGTTGGGGGAGAGAGTGAGGACGACAGCTCAGCGCATTTCCTCGCTATAAACAATCTAACGCGCTCGAAACTATCATGGTGCGCTAAAAACCGTGGTTTGGAAGGTTGCCAACTGATGGCATAACTCGGACCACGTGGTCAGCCCAATGTGTGCTTTGTGTGGATTGGCTGACTGGTGGAATGAGCGTGAGGCTGCAATGGCTCCTTCTTACTATGGCCTTTATGGCACTCCCACTCCGTGGGATCCGAGCCAGGTGTGGTGGTACGCCCAGGGGTGGCTCCGGTCGCACCAGCCACTTCACCGTCCCTGCACCACCCTTCTGTGGTGCGTATTTTGGACATCGTCGGACTACGACGGTCGAACTGTCGTGTGCCACCACAACCCCCTCTATTTTTGGCATTTGTTATGGGAGCGCAACCCAAATAACGCCTGCCGACGTCTCAGCGCATTTGCCTCACTAGAAATTATCTGACGTGCTTGAATTTATCACGGTGTACTAAAAGCCGTGGCTTAGAATGTTGCCAACTTACGGATAACTCGGACCGCGTGGTTAGTCCAGTGCGTGCGTTTGGGCGAAATGCGCGACTCGCAGACTCCGAGTCAGGCTTTAATGTCTCCTTCTTATTATGGCCACTCCCACTCAGTTGGGATCCAAGCCGCCCCTCTCTTATGTTGTTGCGTTCTTGTTTGGTGTTGGACGACAGTGCATTGGACTGCGCCCTATCCTATCTCCGGTTTTCTTGACTCTGTCTTGACACCGGGTTCAGGTGGGAGAGTTGAGCAGAGGGTGAAGTAGATGCTGCGCAAATCTACTCTCACTATAATCCAGCTTGAGTCACCATCCCTGCGCAGCATACGGTGGACATCATGGAACGCGAAGGTCGAATTAGTGCGTGCGAGAGAGAGAGGGCGAGAGATTTTTTGGTGAAAAATGGTCTCGCAGAGCCGGGGATCAGCTCGTGTATGGCCGCTTTAAATTGAGGGTCTCACGTTCTGTCATTCACCACCCCAAACTCATTACAGGTAGTTTGGCTCGGAGGTTGAGAAAGGGAATATACAGAGACCCGGGGGTATGAACCCCTTACCCCCAGTGACTTTGCGCTAAATTCAATGACGCGCAAATATTTGCTTGCATTTACCCTAACTCTCACCCTGAACTTAAATTCAACCCTGACATTTATCCCCTGGAAATTACCACAAGGTCCTCAAATACGTGTGAGGATGGGGGAGGGTACTTCTCCGGTATCTTATGGATGGCACTTAATTCTCATGGCAAATCATCACATTTCCCGTTATCGAGACCTATACAAATGAATACGGGAACGCCGCCGGCATGATCAGTGCCATTCTCGCATACATGCTTGATTCCGGGCATCGCGCAGACCCCAATGAAGCCGATCTTATGATTCATAAGGTCCCACCAAACCGCTATAATCCACTAGGTCAAAGGGGAGCAGAAGTGACTGCCATCAGGTTACACAAGCCAGTTTTGTGCACACTGAAGAACCTCTCGCAAGCCCTGTGCTCATCATGCTCAAAGGTCGGTCACCGGCCTGCAGTTCTTCGCACCTTACTCTCACCCCCACCCTATTCGCATACCCTACGTGGGTAAAAAAAGCTGAAATTTATTCAATTTATCTCGTCACTCACATTTTCTTATTTGCACCCCATTCTCCTATAAATGTATTGGCTTGACAATAATTTATCGAAAACACGCGTATTCATGCCAACTGGTCTTCCGAACTCTGAAACAATTGAAACCATGACAAGACTTTATCAGTCGTGACCTGGAGGGTAGCCAGCTGATGGGCCAACTCAATCCTTCTCATATGTTGGAGTTAGACTGGAATAACTCATTCTAACTGCGACCTATGAGACGTTTTTACCCACGCGAGTTCTGATCTGCTCTTATTTTGGCTCGGTATATCTGGAGTGGGGACCGCATCTTGCGTGTGGCAGGCGTAGACGAGGTGCCAATTCTGTCACTCACTATACCCAATCTCATCGGACAGTCAAGTGCTGAATGGACACGAGATGAACGTGAGATATTGGGGCCGATACTGGGGAGGAATCAGTATTCGTAACATTTAAATGCGTTCCTTACCTTTCTAAACCTGATTAGCCTGAGGGTCAGACTGCAGTAGCTCCCTCGCTACGTGGTTTTTATGGCATTCAAACTTGGAAACCCCAAATCAGCTCTCCAAATGAATGTTTACCTTTCTGCAGATCTCACCTGTCAATCTTACCTCCAATAGCAAAAGGATTACGAAACCCCACTCATGCTGTGTGTCTGGTTGACAGACAAAGTCCAATTTCCTTTTTAAAGGTATTTGAACTTCTTTAGTACATATTTTTTTATGCCACAAGGTGTCCGTGAAAACGGCATTTAATGCATTTATATCATTTTATCAGCACTTTCTTGGAGAGACGCTGGTCACAAGCTGATAGGTCCTCTGATCGGGACAAATTCTTCGGAAGTTCATAGTCGCCCGGTCGGCAGGGTCTCCTACCTGCATCTGTTTAAACCTGTACGATGTCCTGAGCGGTGTATCCTGTACTCCAGGCAGGTCATGTGTGGTATGCACAAACGGGCTACATTCAGTCTTGTTAGGCACTACATTCAGTATCACCGACAGGTGATCAGCAGACTCGGATAGCTAAGTGGTGCGCAGAAGAGGGGAAGAGGGAGTGAGACCGACACTAGGGAATCCATTCGCACAGCAAATCAACGCATCCCTCACTATGGTAAATGAGATGCGCTTGGATATATCATCACGCGCTAAGAGTCGTGAAGGCTGACGGGATTACTCAGTCCTTCGGACAACTGAGAGTCAAGCGTAATGCCTCCTGCCCAATGCGGCCTTTGTGGCATGCTCAAGCAGGTGAGATCCGAGTCACACCATAGAGCCTGAAAATGCTATGTATAGCAGGTCGTGTGTGGCACGCGTAGACGGAGTGCTGCGTGAGTCCATCTCATTATAAACTAACCACCGGTGTTGCGCCCACACCGTAGAGCAGCGGTAGACCTCACCGTTTGCGGTTGCTAGCATGCAGTTGAGCACATATTTAGATAAAGGAGGAAGTAACATCACGTAGTGTCAAGTTGAGGCAGTTCGGATCCGGTCTGCATGCCAGGCTGTGGACTGGTAGGCATTAAATCGAACTAAATGACACAAAAATGTGGAAGAAGCCTTAAGGGGGCAAGTTGACTCACGTTTTAGCAATGAAAATGAATGCATTATGATTTAAAGGATCAATAAATAGGGTGACTAAGCAACTATCTTTTGGATTTCCGGCTTTCAGTCTCGTGCTTGAGGAGGGGGAGAATGAGGAGTAGGAGGATCGACAACGGTGAGGAAATCATGGCTATTAACGACTGGGGTACTGACCAACAAGCAAGCATCGTATCATGGACGACCCCCAGCGAGGCGTGTGGTTGCCAAGCCCTATTAGCTGTTTAGTGCGACTGTCTCTGAAGATGGGTTCAAGAGAGAATCTGAAACTTCAGTCTAATAAAAGTTGTTCTTCCAGTGATCATGTGTCCTTCTTCACGACTGCTTCCTTGAACTCAGCTCTTCGCTTCTATTACCAACTGCTGTTGTTACATACTCTGTGAATCGAATTTCCACTGTCACTACATGAGACCTTCGCCGATCGTAGTCAAAGTTCTCGAACTGAAGAAGACAGTGAAAGGTAATCATTCTTCCTTCGGAAAATGCATTAGCAGCGGGAGGAAGACAGGTAGGCGACCAGAAAATTGAAAAAATATTATTCCTGCCGTTCGATAACATGTAGGTGACCACATATTTAACTAAATGAGGAAGTAACACCGCCTACTGTCGAGTTGATAAAGTGTTGAACCAGCCTGGATGCTAACTAACCCAAAAATTGCGGGCCAACAGCCAAACAGAAGAGGCCTTACGTTGAATCAACGTATTAGAAAAGGAAATCGCTACTTTTTAACTTCCTCAGAAATTAATCGCTAACTGGGAGTAAATCAGTCGATTTGAAGGTTTATAGGCGTAGACGGAAAGTTGATATGAATATTTGGGCCGACTTCTCTCAGACACAGCAAGACAACCACATACTATTCATTAAACTGCCAACATGCAGCCAGTAGTATATTTGGGGACTACTGGTGGAACCATACTCAGAGCACAGGTACCAGCTAAAAGCCCACTGATAAGCTGGACCCCTCGCAGTTGTGTTAAACAGCGGTAGAATACCGGTGAAACAGGTGTCGGGGCTTTGAGCTAGTACTTATGTCTGGAGTACGGTAGACCATCTTTGCCATGTACATTTTATACTACTTGTTTGAAGAATGTGCATTACGCGGGTATTCCCCATTGGTTGATTGTCATCGACCCAGATGTTCATTGAAATTTCGGGTCTGACTCTAAAAAGTAATTTCCGCATCACCTGGCTCTATGTCCTGCATTTCATAATTTCAGAAATTATTTCCCCGATTATTCTCTGGAGTCGATATACCAGAAAGCGCATAGAGAACGCTGGGGGATCCACTGAGGAGCCGAACCCCTCGCTGCTGTGTCACGCAGCCGCAGAAACATAGGCAAAACAGGTGTTGGGGCTTTTAGCTAGTACCTGTGCTGTGAGTATGGTTCCAACTGTAATCCCTAACTATACTACTGGCTGTCTGTTGGCAGTTTAATGAATAGTACGCAGTTATCTCGCTGTGGCTGAGGTAAGCGACTACGACCAGAGAAGGTTTTCAAAGCAGGTCTTCAAAGATATTGGTGACAGAAGTTAGCAATGACCATCGTCAACCAACTCAACCTCGACTGTAGGCCAGAAAGCCCCCGGATTGAGATCCAGGCCGAGTTGGTAATTGGGCTTCACAATCGACCCTCTCTTAGTTATACATTTTTATCCTTGGCTATTCATCTTTATGCGACCACCTGAGAGGGCGCTTTTACAGGACTTTACGGCCTCTCTGTACACCTGCACTAAATGTCTAGCGGCGATGGCGACAGGATTTAATGGCAGTTTGCTCCCTGTTGGTAAGTTTATGGTGACCGATGCGCTGTTTAGGTTGAAAGTGCTACCTACCGGGAAAATAGAACTCACTTTGCCTTAGACACAACTAGTCAAATATGTATAAGAAAGCTATGACGTCCAGATTTAAGTAAATTTAGCTCAGAAGTAAGAGGCAAACTTGACCTAGATATGCGACTCATAAGAACTGGAATGACGTGCAACATTCCACGAACAATAGAAACCATTTCTTTAGTGGACGTACGCGTAAACAAAGCCCGTACCAAGAGACATTATTTGCTAATCCTTTAAACCGAATGAGTGGTGCTGGCGAATCGTACAGGGGACTGGTGGTTAGGGCAATGTTTTGCTTACCAAACCATTAAAGACGAGATCTCTCTTAGAACAGAGCCGGCCAAACATCCTTCCAACCACAGGAAATATTTTTCATACACACCAGGCGAAATTTAACGCCCGGACGGTATCACTTCGAACCAACTTAGCTGATGACGCCTATCTGCGTACTTTACCTTCTTTCCCCGATTATATCAAGGTAAATTTTGGGACGCGATAGTTATTTGCACTTTCTTGTACATTGTTGATAATTTTTCTGCTGCATATTAGGGAACGCACTTTTTTCTTTATATAGGAACCTTTTTCGCCATAGTTATTTACTCTTAGGATCCGTTCTAGATTTCGAATGCCACCAGACTAACCGTGTAAATACTACGATATTGCGAAAACTGCTTATCTTCTGCTCGTTTCTTTTCTAAATTATGGCTAAATTGAAATGTAAATCCTACAAAAAGTCTCTTACCACATGCTTTTAGTTTAAAATATCTTTTGTTTGTGGCCCATCCGTAGGAAGATATACGAGTAAACCGAAAACACAGAACGTTTCGGGGCCTTTAAACAAGGGGATTTCCAGTAGAATTTATTACTATTTTTTAGGACACTAAAGCACACAGATTTCCAAATCGATAAAAAAACCAAGTTTCTAAAAATAATCTGCTTTCTTGCACCTTGCCTCATCTGACTTACCTGCAGAAAAAAAATCGATTTTCGAGGGCTGCAAGTTCTGCGTGGTAGAACTCGCGAGCTTAGGTTTCTCGCTCCTAGCAGAAAACGTGCACGGGCGAACAAATATAGTGTGGGCTAAATTTTAGCATAGAAAACCGCCGAACTACAAGGCAACATATATTTCCACCCAAATTTGCAAATAATTTGACTGATACAATTTTTGCAAATATATTTCGCACGCAAAATGGACCTTTTCCAGAAAAGATTATGCGAATAAATAAAACGCGCAGCATTTTAGTTGCCGACAGTTGATAGTCTCAACTGCCCTCATCATACTCGATGAGATAAGGCACAGCCTGCGTGTGCATGCCAGGTTAGCCTTAGTGACTTGGTTACTGTTCAATGTACTCTCGCAAGTGAAGACCTTGCGACACGCGACTGAGAGAGAAGCAGGTGCATACTGACACGGTGACGGCTGCCATGATGTCCGTGAAATTTGCATTTGAGGCAGGTGCTTAATGAGGACCGCATTTAAGCACCCACCGGCTTGAACTGCAGTCCACACATGGTCGGCTTTTTCAGACATTGTGGGTGGTTGCTCCCTAGGGGCCGACTCCGCGGGTGTCTACCTAAAGTCAGTCAAGCAACAGGCTCAACCAGTGGAGCATCACGACATTGGATGGTGTGCGTTCCACGCCGATGAACAATGAAACAGCACTGCCAAACAAGGCGTTTAGTCGCCTGAAAGAACGTTCACGGATCCTTCGCTGTCTCCACTCTACCGAGAAAATGTCGGTGCGACCCAATCAGCTCAGTTTTATTAAGAGAAAGATAGGCAAACGCGTTTAAACTCCCTATCAGTTACAAAGTGGCTAAGAACGCATCGATACATAAGGAAAATTGAACAGACATTGTTTGCATTATGACATGGGAGAAGTAAGCAGCTGTCGACAAGTCTAAAAGAATCGTGCAGGATTGGGTTCGAGTTGCCGAACCATGAACCCTAGGTAATCCCAGGATCTGGATCTGGATCTGTTCGTGGACTGGGTTGTGGAGGTCCGAAGATGCCAACTCCTGTTTGGAATGGTTAAGCAGACATTTACCGCAGCAACCCCTCCTGTTAATGCTCGGCACAATCCCTCCGATTAATAAGGATTGGTTTCCATATGAAGAGTGATAATTGTGGGTGTAGACTGAAGAAGGTGTGATAATTGCGTCTTCCCGTTCACCCCGTCCTCCATCCACCCTGATCTGTTCAATTACAACTCGCTGTCACACACACACACACACTGCCATCCTAACACACCCTCTTAGAAGTTCATCGTAAGACAACACTAGGGGTATTGGGGTTTCACGCTACACTAAACTAGCAGCACAGATACTAGTTAAAAGTCCAGACACACACTTTCTTAGGTATTCTGCCGCTTCATGGCTTATCGGTGGGTCCCTCTGCGTCCCCCTGCGTCCCCGTGTGCTTTCTGGTAGATACCCCACTATAAAAATTGTAGCTTTTTGTTTCCTCAGAAATTAGTCTCTCACTTTGAGTAAACCAGTCTATTCTACCGTCTATAGTTGCAGACCGAAATTAGATATAAATATTTGGGTCGAAGAATCAACCACAGCGGCATAACTGCGTACTATTCATTAACGGTCAACATGTAACCGACAGCCAAGATTACGATTCCTGGACTCACAACAGGCCACAGGAGAGGTGGGATAGACCAAAAGCAGGCTACAC
Source organism: Schistocephalus solidus (assembly GCA_017591395.1). Taxonomy (NCBI): domain Eukaryota; kingdom Metazoa; phylum Platyhelminthes; class Cestoda; order Diphyllobothriidea; family Diphyllobothriidae; genus Schistocephalus; species Schistocephalus solidus. Next base: position 78,505 of record WEDG01000548.1, read on the forward strand.
AGGGTTCATACATCTCATAACGAGTTCCAAAAATGGGAGTGTAGTTGTGCCGTTTAGAGTGAATATGGGGTGAGGTCAACTGTAGGGGCATTTTGGCGCATTCCTCACCATAAATAATCGGGCGCGCAAAAGTTGTGGATTAGAAGACTGCCAACTGATGGGATTCTTCGGTCCTCACAGGACAGGCTAAAAAGGCTCCTTCCGATGGTGATCTCTATGACACTCACAACCAGATAGGAGCAGAGCCGACCAATGCTTGTTTCTGTGAAAACCTGGCCCATTTTGCGCGGGCCAGGTTACGCGTGGCATGCTTAAACGGGTCGTTTAACATTGTTTTAGTTTGAACAAAAACGTGGCTCATCGCGCGTGCACCTTACATGCGTACATGGGTTGTTTAACCTTGCCAGACACTGTGGTGGATCAAACTTTTTGTTTTAATGAACAATTTACCCATCACGCTCACAAATGACGCGCGTGGCACGCGTAGACGGATTGTTTGTAGCTATATCAGTCATTGTGCCCGACCCGCCCTCCGGCCGTCCTGAATCTGCCTAGAAGGGTGGGGGAGAATAGAGTATGCGGCAGACTTTGAGAAAATATTAGCTCACTAAAAACTATTTCACGCGCATGTCACCGGTGCTGTGCTCATTCCGTGGGGCACACGGTAAATGGCATCGTTCGTGACGGTCGAATTGCCGGTTTCTGGCGTTCTTCTTCAGGGCCTTGCTATGCCGAGGTCATTTACTTTCTCAGGTAGCGCCTCCAGACGCACGAACTCTGATGCCTGATTGACCGCAACATACCTGCACGCGCACAGTCAGACAGCCCCGTCCGTCCATACCCCAGCTGAACATGCTTACTTTCGGCCGCACACAAAGACGCCTGCACCTGCTCCCGCTAATCTGACACTACTTTCTCTCTCTCTCTTCCGTCTAGGGAAATTGCTTAACAACGTCCGCAGACGCCCTGGTTTCGCCAGTCATCCCTGCCGTCTGAGTCAACGACTCGGGGTTGGTGATCATGACGCCTCGAGTTCACTGTGTACTTGGACGCTGTAGGGCGTAACTTACCACGCTCCAACACCCCGCCTCTACTGCCGAGACTGATGAAATTATAGCACCGAAGCTTTGGGTGTTCTCGGAAAAACTGTGGTAGGTTGATGCACCGCTGCTCATGACTGTCATCTAGGACCAAAAACCGTACCATACGCACGTAAACAGCACAGCTGGTCCACAACTGAATCCTAAGCAAATCATCGAACCAAGTAGATGCCCCCATATATGTATGTGTGGATGCCGAGGAACCCCTAAACACACCTCTTAACACAACTTGTACCACTATTTTATTGAATCCAACGAGTTTTACAGGACTGCACCGAATCTTCGGATGCTCGTAACCATTGCCCTCCATGCGTTTGGCACGCCTTTGCCGGAGGCGCTTGCGCTGCGTCTAATGCAGCACCAGTTCATTTGAAGCAGACACGCAATTGATGAATGGGATAGGCAGGGGGGGGTGAGAGTGAGACTGGTCCTGGAAAATCTGGCTCCACGGCACATCGTGGCAGGCCTCGCGGTTTTTTAAATCTAACGCGCCTGAATTATAACGACGTCTTCTCAGTCTTGGCGTGGAGGGTTGTCAAGTGACATGCTAATTCAGTCCTTCTCAGGTCTGAGGGCCAGACCGTATTGGCTATTTTCTGAAGTGCGCCCGTCATGACACCTATAATCTAAAAGAGATTAGAAACCGGCAGGACAACGAGACAGTGGCGCAGTGAGTTCGAGCCTCGGGTGCTGCACCACCTGGGGTTGGGCATGGCTGGCTGCTTACGGCTAATAAGCCAGAAATGGCCATTCCAGTCTCCCTTGTATTCGTCGGTAATATTGGATTCGAAACTCCCTGCACGCGTATTAGGGCGAAGTTGGTGTTTGGCATGCGTAGACGAGCTATTCAGTTCTATCAGCCACTGCGTTCACACCCTCTTCGGGTCCTTTTGACGTTGTCCTGTCCTCGGAGCGTGGTGGATGTGGGAGAAGGAAGGTAGTTAGAGGAGGAGGAGGAGGAGGAGGAGGAGAAGGAGGAGGAGGAAGATAATTTCGGTGAAAACCGAACTTATGGTCCCCGCGCCCACTTTGTTGTGGGAAAAATGGTAGACATCGTGGAAAATGACGGTCGATCCCTCGTCGGTCCGAGACTTTCCGAAAATTACGATCTCAGAGCTACTATTCTAGCGAAAATGTCGTCAGCAGGCCTTTCGCGTTCTCGAAAATTCCACTGCTGCCATGCCTTGGGGACTTTGGATATGCCGACCTTAGTCCTTTAACCCCACACCCGATGACGATAATTTGACCAGCCGAAGCAATATGACACGCCGTACTACGCACGAAGTGGACGCAGCATAATGAAGCACACTTGCGCGGCAACTACCACAATCTCTCCACCCTCACTCTCCCGTCTCCGATGGCAAGACAAGTCGAGACGACCGTCTTACTTGGTCCTTCCCTTCCATTCTGAGGGTAGGGGAGGAGGAGGTCTCAGATTTCACATAGATCAGACTGCTGTAGGAGGCACATTAAGAAGGATCCAGTGCAGTCGGGAGCGGGACCAAGTTTTTACGTCATTTGGCAGCCTGCCAAAGCACTGATTATAGCCCTTCTCTGAGCAAAGTGCACACTTATTTTGAAGAAGAGGGAACAGGCTTATGTTTTAGACCATATAAAAGTTTCAGGATAAACAACTTATCCAACTCAAGCTCTGAAATACACCATATAAAGACTTTGCCATTCGATTTCTTCGATGCTGCTTTTCGAAATGGTGGACCCAACTTGTGGGTTGGCATGGAACTCGTCGTTCGCGCCGGTCGAATATTGTAGTATATAATTAATATTCGTGATCAAAACGAGAAGGAGAACGAGCTAAAGCTGGAGCATTCGACTGCTAACCCCCAGAACGCCAAGTCGAGGCTCAAGTGCTGCAAACCCCGATTTTGTTTAAGGCTGACAGTGCTTGCTAACGTTTTTCGCCCGATTAATGCTGCAGTCCTTGGGCTGATCATTTCCATATCCGTTCGTAATCGTCAGCAGATAGAAATCGCCTCAACGCCCTAATCGCACAATGAGAGACACAGAAACGTGATTTTCCGGTTCCAGAAAGGACTTCTTTGAAACTTTTCATGCTTTTATCAGTGTTCTTTTATAGCCAAACGCGCACAAGCAAAAGGCGGGGCCTGAAATTGGATGTCGGGAAACTTCCGATTGCGCCCAACCCTCTCCCCTTCTCCTTTAATAAAACATATTTATGATGAATTCGTCTTTGGTGAAAAACATTCTGGGACTCTAATCAATTCGATAAGTAACCAAAAGTGTACGCCCTCCCAAATCTTTGTAAGGAAATTGCATGAGATACGCCCAGTGGTTTATTGGTGGAAATAATTTTCGGGTAAGGACATGAATACAGAACCGCTAGCGGTACACGTTTCTTCGCGCCAAGATCCAGGGAGAGTTAGGTTAGTTTGAAGGCTAGAGTTAACAGTAGCGTTAAAGTCAGTTATGAAGAAGTTTTGGGTAGAGGTTAGGTTTACCCTAGGGCTAGTCTTGATACCAGTAAACGGGACTATTTACCCTAGCTGAAATTATCCACAGGGCTACCTTTATTACTTGGACGAGGCGTTCGTATTTCTGTGTCCTGTTTAGGAGTTCATGGAAGTAATCCTTATCCAATTCTCCACCAAAATATCTGAAACAAAGCCCGTTCATTTTTAAAATTCGCGAAAAAATTGGTTTCATTGTTTGGGTTTAGTCGGCTTGTGCGAAAACGCCACATCAAACTTGATGATAAGGCAAATTGCGAAGACGGGCAAGTCAAAGTTCACCATAACTCTCAAAGCAGCATAGTAGGCGCGCATTTATTCATAACAAGGTCGTAGCACATCAGACCAGTGCTTGCTTTCCGTTTCAGCTTCTTATTTTATTTATTTTCCAATCATTAAATTCGGTACGTTTTCGGTGGGCATAAAAGAGCTTGAAGGAAAACTGTGCTTCCGGTTAAGCTAGTGGTCGTCTTTCAAGATTTTCAGCGGTAATCAAATTTATGCGGTTTCTGTTGGACTGGGGTGGCCGTTGTCCAGTCGGGCGACTGCTGCAAAGTGCGCAGCTTTTTGAAACGCAGCCAATGGAACAAGATTCCTGCGTTGTTTATGCGTGGCACACGGGAGCGAAAACGTCGAATTTGCCTTTAATAAAAAAAAAACTAACCAAGTGAGCGCTAAAAAAATAACTTCGAGCCGAGCGCGTGATGGCGAACGCTGACCGCGAACACTACCGCGGCTTGCGTCTCACACGACCTGACAGCTGGGAGCGTATGGCTGTCCTGCGATTGGACGTGACCCTATCAGCTGATTTTACTGGAACCAATCAGACTCAAGAATGGGAGACATTAATGCCTTCTTTTCCATTGCTGACTCTGGCGAGGTAGTGTTCAGTCTGGGCCATTAGTGATACATGGTGGCCTGTTTTCACGGGTCTATCCTGCTTGCTGGACAGAAAACGGGCATTTCCGTTATGCTTGATTTACGCATTGTATTTGCAGAGCAGATTAATTAGACAGTTGATGGAAACCAAACAAACAGCGTACTTAATTGAAGCGCAAGCTCATTGGAACTTACTCTTTGGGAGTCGAGGGTGAACTTCATGAACGAAGCCAGACTCAGAAAGAAAAGAATTAAACTTTCCTTGAAATTATGTGTACATGTCAGACGCCCGGCATAAAGAAAGCCTGAAAAATCTCGAAACTCAAAACGAAGTTTTTTTACGCCATTGGAATATTGAATCACTTTAAAAATAGAAATTATTTTGCAATCGTTGGTTTCAACTTCATAAAGCATATTGGTCTTTAGATAGGTCGTTTATTCTGGAAGAACTGAACCCTCGAAGCCTTTCAGTTTTTATGATACGGAAAGAAGGGTTTTCGTACACACAAGAGGTACATTAATTTTATCAGCTATCAAACGGAGTTCTGTGAATATTCCCATGTTAAGCTTGAAAAGCCAGTTGGCGTGTTGCTGACGGTAAAGCTGGTGGGGGGTGGGGTGAGGTAGGCTCTGAGCGCTGTCTGTACGGCACACACACAGATTGCGTATGACTGGTATTCGGGGATTTGGGTGGCGTGCGATAGCCCCTGGAGTCGGCCAGGAAAGACAGACTGTCTGTAAAAATATCTTTTGACAACGAAGCGCTGGATTTTCTAGCCAAATAGCCACTGCCTCGGTTGTTTCTAGCACCCGTTGACCTAGGCCCTTAGGGTACTTTGCTAGTGTGCTGAAAGGCTGCTTTGGCGTCGACTTGGTGGCACGTAGCAATCAGATTTGCGAGAATAGAACTGTAAATCGGTCGATTTTTACCTTTATCTAACCAGCCAGGCCGGTGCGTGTTCGCATACCCTCTTTTGCGAACTCTTAGTCTGGAACCGATTGAAATTCACAAAATTCCTGCCTGACAAATGCGAAATTCGGTAGTTTGGTTCATACTTAAAAACCTTTTTTTAGCAGAGACAAAACGGTTACCTTAGCTTGAAGGTACACTGTTGGTCAAAAAATGGCAATTCAACCATCGCGAAAAATAATGTCAACCGCGTGTTCGAAAGCATGGTGGCTGCAGGAGGGGTTAACAACGCGCGAGTTAGTTAAAAAACGATGGCAGACCTTTGCAGCATTTCCCACACTCTCCTCCTGGGTCCAGTGGCATGACTAAGTTAGGACGACTGGCGGTGGAACCAGGCCGTTTCTGGTTAATTAGACATCGTCAATCAGCCAAACGAACTCTAGATAGTCGTGAATCCAACTCGGCTTCTATGATCATCGTGTCCAACGGCCCGCTTTAAAGAGGAGTCGGAAACGAAAGAACTAGCAGATGCTGCACACCGAAACTTTTCTCACCGCAGTCCCGACGTCGGTATTAGTTAAAATTGCAGACACCATTTATAATCGATTTTGCTGTTTTCCTTGCATGCCGCAAATGCGAGCGCGGTTCGCCTAACTGGTGACATTTGCTCAGAGATTTTCCATATTAGCTACAGACCAATGGTTGTTCCTCACTCGTGCGGATCGATTCATCCGGTGGCCGGAAACTACCCCTCCGCCTGGTGTTGAGGCTTGAACAGTGCTCCAACAAAAGAGTTCAGTTGAATGAGCACGCACCGACAGTCGTAACGTCCCTGACACTATGTATCTAAGCCAAACTACAATCTAATTATTTTTAAAACAGTTATTTAGTTGGCTAGCTTCCCAAATGAACTGTTCCACGCATCTTTATTTCTTGTCCGAAAAAGCGAATTCCTCGAAGTAAAAAACTGAGTTACTGTGAAATGCCAAAAACATCAAGATAAAAAAAAACTTGTATAAAAAATACTTAACTTGCTAAACCATATATTAAAGGTGTGTACATTAAATCAACAGATGAAGGCATCGAAAGGTGTCGCATATTGGCAAGCGATGATAAGTACCGAGAGAGACAAAAGGGACTGGAGTGGCATTTTCAGCCAGCCAACTGAGCTTTGGATAGTCGGGATACCAACTGGGCTTCTCTGCTCATCGTGTCCGGCAACCCGCTTCAAAGAGGAGTCAGAAACGAAATAACTAGTATGCGCTGCACATAGAAACTTGTCTTACTGTATTCCCGACGCTCGTCTTAGTTAAAATTACAGACACCATTTAGAATAGATTTTCTTGTAGTACCTGCATGCCTCAAATGCGAAAGTGGTTCTGCTAACTGATGACTTTCGCTCAGAGGTGTCCACGTTACCTTCAGACCAATGGTTGCTCCTATCTCCTCACTTGCGTGAATCGATTCATCCGGTGGCCGGAAGCTATCCCCCTGCAAAAGCTGGTAGTAGACACCTGTATTATTAATTTTTGTGGTGCTAAGCCGTACGCAAATGCGAATGTGGTTTTGCTCATTGACGGGTCAGACAAGTCAGCAAAGCACTAGTTTTGGGACAGTAACTGTTACTTTTAGCGGCAGCATCATAGGGTCAGTTTCGTTATCTGGTAACCCAAATGGAAACAGGTTGTTTTTACAGTTCTCGGGCTATATAATATCTTCTTCATTTCCCAGGTTACATATGTGCTCTTTTTGCCCTGACGCAAGCTCCTTAGGGAAACTCACTCTCTGAAAAGTAATGTGGAAGGATGTCTCCTGAAAGACGTCCTATCGAAATAATAATTCCCACTGAACTGCCCGTCATTTTATCACAGACGGTCTTCAGAACTAGACGAAGTGCGCCATCTCCATGTCCAAAAGTAGACTAGTGGCATTTTCCTTCTTCACAGCCCCCACGCTCTTCAGCGCACAGGATGATTCATTGCGACCTCAAAGCGGACTTGAGGTATAGGCGCAGTTTCCTTGTAAAGTTAAAGTTACACACCCAAGCGAAGAGTGCCCTCTGATGCGGATATTTGACAGGAGAGAGAGAGCGCGCGGAAGGTGATAAGATCTACGTCCGAATGAAAGTTCCTCAGGAGTCCGAAAATGTTGAGGACGTGGGGTGGAGACAGCACTCACACTTTCGTATTCCTAGTATGGTGAAATTCAGAAAAAATAATTATCCCCAACTCATGAATGCTCCTAAGGAATTGAAGTAATTGGTATTCAGTAAGAAATGTGGATAGGAACCGCCTGGCAACAGAGAGGGTCTTGGGAAAAAGTACAGCAATAGTAAATATTATCCAGCCACAAGCCTAACCAAAACCTTAACCCTAACCGTTAAATCAGTTCTAACTCTTAACCTCATTTTAAGGGATACCCTAAACTAATCCCATTTAAAATTATCGTAAATTCCCTGGAATAGGGGACGTGAACGGGGGGATGAGGTTCCTATTCCCAATATCAACAAAAACTCCTCTTCCATTCCCCCCTCCCCACCATACCCTCCGGGGTACCCTGCGGACTGCTCAAGCGAGCTTGCTCACTCTAGCAGCCTAAAATGTTCGATCTGTTTTAGACAATCCCAGGAGTAACCGACGAGAACGGAGGACGGTACTAGTCTCTCGGGAACTAGCGCGCTCCAAGGCAGATATTGCTGCTCTCAGCAAGACCTGATTCTCCGAACAGGGCCAGCTGGAGGAGGTGGGTGTCGACTACACATTCGTCTGGAGCGGCCGACCAAAGGCAGAGCGACGCGACACTGGTGTTGCGTTTGCCATCCGGAGGGACATCGTGGGACGTCTGCCCTGTTTGCCACAGGGCATCAACGATCGCCTGATCAGCCTGCCTCTCCGGGGAGACAAGTTCGCCACCACCATCAGCGCCTACGCTACCCCCACTGCCGAGCTCCGATACGACAAAGAAAAAATTATTTGAGGATCTACACGCTCTCCTGGTGACTGGGCCGAAGGTGGATAAGTTAATTGTCCTTGGTGGCTTCAACGCCCGCGTTGGGACAGACAGTGCCACGTGTAGAGGAGTGCTGTGTCCCCATGGTCTTGCTGACTTCAATGACAACGGTCTTCTTCTCCTACGAACCTGCGCCGAACACCACCTGATCCTGACTAACACCTTCTTCTGCCTCCCAATGCGGCAAAAGGTTACCTGAATGCATCCCCGGTCGAGACCCTGGGACCTTTGGACTATGTCCTCATTCAGAGGCGAGACCAACAGGACTTGCTGGTAACAAAAGTGATCCCCAGTGCTGACGGATGAACGGATTACCACCTCGTCATCTCCAAGATGAGGCTTCGTCTGCAACCACGCAGGAGACCCCAAGGTAAGCGAACACCAGGTAAATTGAATAATGTTTTGTTGAATGTGCCTGCTCATCATCTCCATTTCAGCAACGAACTGGCCAACTGGCTAGCCAACCTTCCAGTCGTCGACGCGGACACCTCGGTGGAGAACCGCTGGCGCCAGCTGAGGGTAACCGTCCAATGCACCACCCTGGATGTGCTCGGTCATGCACATCGTCAGCACCAAGACAAGTTCGATGACAACGACGCAGCCATCAACGCTCTGATCGTCAAGAAGAATCAGTTGCACAAAGCCTACGTCGATCGCCCAACCGCTGCAAACAAGACAGTCTTCTACTGAAGTCATCGCCTTGTACAGCAACGGCTGCGGGAGATGCAGGATGCCTGGATGCATACACTCATCGCATAGGCCTATTAGGACACATGCGCCTCAACGACAACCTGCGGTAAACCACCGCCATATCAGCACACACTACCTACATCAATACATATACAACACCCTCATCATGATAATTTACCCGTGAATATCACGGTTTCCTAGAAATCGTGGCTTGGAAGGCTGCCAATCTGACGCTTACACCAAACCACGCCATCGGAATAGTGTATGTGCTGTGTATCGAGTGGCTGACCAGTGGACTGGGAGTCAGACGGCGATGGCTCCTCCATATCCCCTAATTTAGTGAATCCTAGTGTGTGCGTTATGGGGGTCAGGTCGTGCTGTGGCACGCGAAGACGGGTACGCCGACCCGTCAGTCAATGCACCCACTCCTACATCAGACAACTGACTGGCTTGGACGGCGGTCTGATTGTGGGAGGGGGGGGGAGATAGTGAGATCGACGGCTCAGCGCATTTTCATCACTATAAGAAATCTGACACTCTTGAAATTATTCCGGTGCGCTAAAAGCTGTGACTTGGAAGGTTGCCAACTGACGGGATAACTCGGACCACGTGGTCAGTTCAATGTGTGTTGTGTGGAGTGGCTGACTGGTGGTCTAAGAGTCAGGCTGTGATGGCTCCTTTTTAACGTGACCTCTGGCTATCTCACACATGTGAAATGTAAGCCGTTCAACCCCTGTTGTGTGAAATCCTGGTGCTTGTGTTTGGGAGGACAGGTCGTGTAAGTAGTACACGTAGACGAGGGCACCAGCAACTGCGCCCACTTCAGCATCAGACAACTGACCGGCTCGGACAGTGGTCTGAATCTGGGGGGTGGGGGAGATAGTGAGATTGACGACTCAGCGTATTGTCCTCACTAGAAAAAATCTGACGCGCTTGTAACTATCCCGGTGCGCTAAAAACCGTGACTTGGAAGGTTGCCAACTGATGGGATAACTCGGAATGCATGGTCAGCACAATGTGTTTTGTGTGAAGTGGCTGACTGGCGGACTGAGAGTCAGGCTGCAACGGCTCCTCCTTAATGTGGCCTTTATGGCACTCCCACTCCGTGGTGATCCGAGGCAGGTGTAGTGGTACGCCCAGGGGCGGCTCCGGCCGTGCCAGCCACCTGCACCCTCTCCCATCTCCGGTCTTGTTGACTCTGTCATGACACCGGGCTCAGGTGGAGGAGGAGGAGGAGGAGGAGGAGGAGGAGAGAGTGCAGTAGATGCAGCGCAAGTTTACTATCACTTTAAATTAAATCACGCACAAGTCACCGTCCCTGCACCACTCTTCCGTGGAGCATACGGTGGACATAGTCGAACTCGACGGTCGAACTATATTAGCCCGCTTAACCATCACTAATCTCAGAATCTTGCGGAAAGGGAAATGCTGATAGAAGGGATTTGCTGGGTGCGCCTCACCGCGGACAAGAAGCGAAATGTGTGCAAGAGGACATGAAAAATAAATTATTTCCGCCAAATTTATTCTTTTAGGCCTATATATATCAACGCAAGTGAGCGTAATAACTAAGAAATAAACAAAAAGCAAACAGCACACTAAAACAACTTTTTGCACGTCATTATACGAGCGTAGCTTTTAACACACAGAACGTTACTTCTTGTATCTCTGACATTATAAAAATGGGGTTAGTGGTTGCTCAGATGGTTTACTGTTACTGGCCTGGTACTTTGATTTCGCACGAAACGTATGATTGACTGTCGGATGTCCCCAATCCCAACATGGCAGAGAAAGAAAACACAATTGGCCAGGATAAAGTGTACTCAACGACAGGTCCTTCTCATTGGAAAGCTGCGTGTACGCATAGCATCCCATTCAGATTGGCTATATTTTGTCCAATCCACTTCAAGAGGAAGATAAAGAAGAGCCGAGTGACTTCTCGCGGACATCAAATCTGATGGAGGCATTGCGGCCGCAGCCAATGCGGGACGCTGTCGGGTGCACGTTCGTGGCAAGTGGCCTGAGAGATGCGCGCACGTAAGTTTCTGCCTGGTTGAGAGAATGCAGACATTCCCAACACTTACGTAACTTACATTTGTTCTAACCGTAATCCAAACCCTACACTCAGCTCTAGACTTCACTCTCACATGTGTGAGATAGCCAGAGGTCACGTTAAGAAGGAGCCATCGCAGCCTGACTCTCAGACCACCAGTCAGCCACTCCACACAACACACATTGGACTAACTGCGAGATCTGAGTGTAATTGTCAGTTGGCAACCTTCCAACCGCGGACTCAACGTTACCGCACTCTCTTCTCCTCCCCCACCTGAGCCCGGTCTCATGACACAGTCAAGAAGACCGGAGATGGGAGAGGGCGCAGGTGGCTGGTGCGGCCGAAGCCGCCCCTGGTATAGTTTTAAGCGCGTCAGATTGTTTATAGTGAGGAACAAGCGCTGAGCTGTGGACCTCACTCTCTCCCTAACCCCCACCATCAGACACTGTCCGAGCCGGTCAGTTGCCTGATGTGGGAGTGGGCGCATTGGCTGACGGATCGGCGTACCCGTCTTCGCACACCACAGCACGACCTGGCCCCCATAACGCACACACCACGATTCACAAGCTCAGGGGATATGGAGCAGCCATCGTCGTCTTACTCCCAGTCCACTGGTCAGCCACTCGACATACACAGCACATACACTGAGCCGATGGCGTGGTCTGGTGGAAGCGTCAGATTGGCAGACTCCCCAGCCACGGTTTCTAGGACTCAGTGATATACTCTGGTAAATTGTGATTTTGAGGGTGTTGTCAATGTATTGGTGTACGTAGTGTGCGCTGATGTATCTTAGCCTCCGGTGGTTTACCGGAGGTTTTCGTGGAGGCGTATGTGTCCTAATAGGCCCATGCGGTGTAAATGTGCGGGAGCCGTGAGGGCAGTGAAGGTGGGCGCGTCGACTGTATGTCGGAGCCCCAGGCACTGGTTCACCAGCCTCCGTGCGATGGATTCGCAGGTGACCGACCAGGCCGATGCGTGAGTTGAAGTTGCGGGCGCAGTGTGGGCAGGAGAAATCGGTTGAGGCTGGGGGGATGTCATTCATGGTAGTGGGGGTGGCAGGGGCGCTAAGAATGGTAGGAGCGGAGGGTGTGCATGGTTTATCGGTGTTGTCGGCATTGTGGTGAATTCCGCTGTCATGGATGCGCATGTGACCTAATAGGCCCATGCGATGAGTGAATGCGCGAGGACAGTGAGGGCAGTGGAGGCGACGATATCTGCTGTGTGATGGTGCTCCAGGCACTGGCTCACCGGTCTCTGTACGATGTATTCGCAAGTGACCGACCAGGCCGATGCGTGAGGTGAATGTGTGGTCGCTTTGAGTACAGCTTAGGAGAGATTCCCATCGCTGATGGTGGTGGTGGTAGTGGGAAGGCGAAGGCGGTGGTGGTTGCAGTGGTGGGGGTAACAGGCGATGAGTAGATGGATGTGGCCTCTATGATGGTGGGAGTAATGCAATTCATGCCAGGAGTGAGGGTGGTGGAGTCAGAAGAAGTGTTGACAGAATTTGACGTAGAAATTGGAATTGTCGGATCGTTGGTGCAGTGCGTCCGAAGATGTCCGACCAGGCCGATTCGCGCGCGGAAAATGCGTTGGCAGTGCGGGCATGTTGGCAGGGCCTGGGCATTGGCGGTGTTGGTCCAGGGCACTGGTGACTTTCGTGCCGCTCTTTTGGCCTTGGCGGCGGCGATCCGGTTGGCCTCATAGATTGCTGAACCAGTCTTCACTGATCTTCTCCATGCCGGTCTATCCTGAGCGAGGTCTTCCCAGGTCGCCAAGTTGATTTGCAGTTGCTTCAGCGATTTCTTCAAAGTGTCCTTGTAGCGTCGTTTTCGACCTCCCTGCCGGCGAGAACCCGTAGCGACATCAACGTAGAAATGTCGTTTGGGTAGTCGCTCGTCGTCCATTCTTACCAGGTGGCCGCTCCATCGCAGTTGCACTTGACTCAGCATGGCATGGATGCTGAGGATTCCGGTCCGCTCCAGGACTTCCGTGTCCGGGATCCTGTCTTGCCATCTCAGCTTCAGTATTTTGCGGAGGCAGCTGAGATGAAAGTGATTCAGCTTCCTGACTTGGTTCGAGTAGACGGTCCAGGTTTCCGCTCCGTAAAGGAGTGTCGTCAAGACGACGGCCTTTTACATCTTCAGTTTGGTGTTTAGGTGAATACCATGGCAATCCCACATGGAGGCTCTGCAGCCGGCCGAAGGCCTGACTAGCTTTGGAGATCCGTTGGGCAACATCGTCATCGATTCTCGTGTTGCGCGACATCGTACTTTCTAGATAAGCGAAGGTTTCCACGTTTTTGAGTTGAGCACCGTTGACATTGATTCGAGGAGCATTGTATTCCGCGCTGGGTGGCGGCTGGTGCATGACAACCGTTTTGGCTGTACTGATTGTTAATCCAAAATCGGCGCAGCCTTCGGCGAAGAGTTCCATGCTCCTTTGCATGTCATCCTCCGTCACGGTGTTAAGGGCGCAGTCGTCCGCGAAGAGCAAGTCATGGACTGCAGTCGTAGACACGCGCGTTGGAGCCTGCATACGCCGACTGTTGAGAAGGTGCCCGTCAGTTCTGTAGGCGATGCGGATACCAGGCTGCTCATCACGGTAGGCGTCCATCAGCATAGCCGAGAACATGAGACTGAAGAGGGTGGGGGCCAGTACGCAGCCCTGCTTCACTCCGTTGGTCACTGCGAATGCTTCGGATACCGTCCCGTTGTCAGTGACACGCGCCGACATCCCGTCATGAAGCTGACGCACCATGTGCGTGAACCGCTCAGGACAGCCGAATTTCTGCAGGACTTTCCACAGTCCGTCACGATTCACCGTGTCAAAGGCTTTCGTTAGATCCACGAAGGTAGTGTATAGGTGAGTTCGCATCTCCTGACACTTCTCTTGTAGCTGGCGGGTGGCAAAGATCATATCGGTTGTTCCGCGGTGTCGGCGGAAGCCACATTGGCTTTCCGGGAGCAGGCCCTGCTCTAGGTGACCGCTCAGACGATTGCTAAGGATACGGGCGAAGATCTTCCCGGCGATGTTGAGCAACGAGATGCCTCTGTGATTATCACAGAGTTGCCGGTTCCCCTTCCGTTTGTAGAGATGGACGATGGTCGCGTCTTTGAAATCCTGAGGAACTTGTCCTTGGCACCACATCTCCTGGAAGAGTGTTGTGAGTTCTGCCATCAGCCGGGGCCCACCGTGCTTGTAGACTTCTAGTGGGATTGCGTCGGATCCCGGTGCTTTACCGCTGGAAATCTGCTGCACGGCCCGGATGGTTTCCGGTAGGGAAGGCAGCAGATCCAGGTCATTGTTCGTGTCCACTTGAGGGAGCCGGTCAATGGCAGCATCGGAGATGGCTGATGAGCAATTAAGGACATTTCTGAAGTGCTTGGCCCAGCGCTTCAGAATTTGCGATTTCTCTATCAGCAGTGTTGTGCCATCAGAGCTGAGCAGCGGCGCGGACCGTAGATGGCCTTGATGGCTTTGAAAAAGTTTTTTATTTCATTGCGGTCCGCATACAGCTGGATTTCCTCAGCCTTTCGGATCATCCAGGCATCCTGCATCTCCCACAGCCGTTGTTGTATAAGGCGCCGGCCTCTGAAAAAGGCTGCTTTGGTGGCGTCAGTCCGAAGGTCCATGTAGGCTTTGTGTAGTCCATTCTTCTCCGCGAGTAAGTTGCTGATGTCGGCGTCATTGTCGTCAAACCAGTCCTGTTGTCGACGGCGTGCGCGTCCGAAGACATCGAGGGCGGTGGACTGGATGACATTTCGCAGTTGACACCATCGTGTCTCCACGGTAGCGTTATCATCTGGAGCATGCAGGTCCTCCAGTTTCTCGGTTATTTGGTTGCTGAAATCAAAACCGTGAGCAGGCAAATTTAATAAATAGTGTTTAACTTATATGGCGGCCTCTTACCTTGGGGCTTTCGTCGGGGTTGCAGTCGGAGCCTCATCTGGGAGATGACGAGGCGATGATCTGTCCAACCATCGGCATCGCGGATCGCCTTGGTTACCAGCACGTCCTGTCGATCTCGCCTCCGGACGAGAACATAGTCCAGCAGATGCCAGCGCCGCGACCGAGGGTGCATCCACGTGGCCTTCTCCTGCGTCGGAAGGCGGAAGAAGGTGTTGGTCAGCAGGAGACGGTGTTCCGCACACGTGCGCAGAAGAAGGAGGCCGTTATCATTACGGCTACCGAGACCGTGGGAAACCCAGCACTCCCTGCCAGGAAGCGTGGTCCGTCCCGACGCGGGCGTTGAAGTCACCAAGGACAATTAACTTGTCCTCTTTCGGCACAGTCACCAGCAAGGCGTGCAGGTCCTCGTAGAATTTGTCCTTCGCCGCATCAGAGCTCGTCATTGGGAAAGCGTAGGCACTGATGATGATAGCGAACATGTCTCCCCGAAGAGGCAGGCGGAGGCTCATCAGGCGATCATTGATAACCTGCGGAAGACAGGGCAGACGTCCAACAATGTCGTTCCGGATGGCAAAGGTAACACCAGCGTCGCGTCACTCTGCCTTTGACCGGCCGTTCCAGAAGAAGGTGTAACCGGCCCCACCTCCTCCAACTAACCCTGCTCAGAGAATCGGGTCTCGCTGAGAGCAGCAATGTCCACCTTGTAGCGCGCCAGTTCCCGAGCGACTACCGCCGTCCTTCGTTCCGGCCGGTTGCTCCTAGGATTGTCTAAAAGGGAACGAACATTCCAGGCTGCTAGTGTGAGCGAACTCAACCTAGCAGCCTCGAGGTTATGGTGAGGGGGATGGGGACGGGGGGGTATTGTTGTTTGTTTGAGTTTTACGACCGCATATTTTGCGATCTGCGAGCCGCGGCCGGCTGCAGAAGACGTGAGACCCAGCATTTTTAGGGCACATTTTCTAGCCCCTTCCTCTGCGAGGAGGCAAGCAGTGCTGTCCCTACATAGGGCTGCTCGGACATCCCAGACGGCTGCCGAACTCCACTTTGGGCTACGGTTTTGTTTTAGTGGGAGAACGACCCGAGTTAGCCTGGGCCGCCTACGGGGTTGCTTTCGCCCCCACCGTAGGACTTTTTGAGAGGGGGGAGGTGGGAAGTTCGGGAGTCAGACATACCGGGTGTGGAGGCACACACAACACCGGAGACCCTCACCTGGTTTAGCCCGCCGGTCGTGATGGTTACCCGGGGTGTGGCCGCTGGGAAGAACCCAACTTCGAGGAGCAAGAGGTGAGAGTTGGGTACCAGTTAGAGGTGGCCACAGGAGCATTCACCACCTGTACGAGACAAATGGAGCGACCAAATGCTATCTGTGTGGTGCTACCCCTAACTAGTACCCCTACACCCCACATGAATGCATGAGGTAGCTGCCTCACACATGCCATAAATCAGACATGAGGTGCGAACAAATCGGTAACGCCGCGGCGCATTTGAAAGTGCCAGAATTGACGAGACAATCGAAAAACCGCCGAAAGGCTCGAGTTCAGTTAGAAGTCGAACCTTGTGGTGTTATTGATCTGCCCTTCAAAACACAAAACCCACCATACCCGTCTTAACGTTGTCGAAGAAGGCAAAATGCCCAAAAAAGTATTTCTTAATTGGTTGAAGATAAAGGCAAACTGCAGACTCTGAAGAGCGAGCATAGCTCAAAGAACTAACCTATCTGAAAATGAAACAATACAGAATCCGGTCAGATGCAAGACACAATTCAGCGCAGTAAAACATGAGGAAATACTGTCCCGGCTGTTTGAGGGCGCGTTTAATTACTCGTTACAAGGACATTTCATGAACAACCTGGTGGTGCGTTGACACTGACGATCTTATGATCGGTAAGGTATTTCACTGAGTCTCCTGTTCAGGCAGATGTTTCTCTTGCCTAACGTCGGTCGCAATCCCTATGAACATAAATACTCTTGGGAATAGGCATACTGCCGGCAACTCGCAGGATGATGAGGCGGAGTATGGCCACATGGGTAGAAAAAGATGTTCACTGCCTAGACATTGAGGCGTACACACCGGTCATGCCTTTCGAACTGGACCCCGCTTCCGTACAAGTACTACAGTCCATCCGGCGAGGATCGCACAGTCCGAAGGCATCATCCAAAGGCCAATTAACACTTTGCTGTTTTCCTTGACGTCCCCAGAACTGGCGTGTTACCTACTTTACGCCTACCACGTCATATCTATGCAGGGTATCCTCGCCATGTTGGGTCCAGTTCCGTTGGTGGTATTGCACCAAAACAACTCATACGATAACCCTTCCGTTTCTCAATTACATGCTACCCGAAAACGCACCACACAAAAGCGATCTTCCAACATGCGTTAAATTTAAATTGGCAACGCTGAGTGCAGTCATTTCGCGACCACTTCTAAAAAATTACCTTGTCCCGTACAAGTGTGGTAAAACATACAAATCGCCAACTTACACTATTTTGGCGTTTTGGAGCGCACGATTGCACATATCTACAAATCGGCATTTATGAAGTGAAACCGCGCTCTGCTTTGCTCGAACAGTAAGCGGTTCTTCACACTTGTACTTGAAAGGCCTATTTCCAAGTGCCTGAAGGCATTTCGAGTAAGCATTCAGCACTGTTACTTGCCGATGTAGTGACGTCTAATGAATGGGGCTCGGTGCAGTCGTCGCGTATCGACACCGCCCTACCCTTTTAGCTCTGTCGCCAGTTAGTTTCCCTCAGTCGGCTGCCTGGTGTGTGGAGCGCAGCCATGCTAACCTCCCTGGGGTGTGACTTCGCCGGTTGGCTCCTCCTTGAGAGCACCTTACCGATCATACGATCGTCAGTGTCAACGCACCACCAGGTCGTTCATGAAATGACCTTGAGACGGGCAAGTAAAACGCGCCCTCAAACAGCCGGGGCATTATTTCACCAGAAAAGTCACCCTCACAGTATTCTGTCACTCATATCGGTGTACCGCAAAGAAGCTGGAGCTGATATCGCATGCCGATGAAATATTTCGGCAGTTCTTTGTTTCATCGACACACAAGGGTCTTCCCGACGGCTACCCGGCGTGTCCACAAGTCCACCCAGTGGAGGTAGCTCCGGTAAACGGTAACGATGAAATATATACGATCTGACGAATAGGTGTCGAGACGTGGATGGCCACCGATTTGACAACTCGGTTACCGATGAAAGGTCACGCCTAATGGCGTTAGCCCACCAAGTTGATTTCGCAAGTCAAAAGTCGGTTAGACGTAGGCGGTAGGATGGCCTTTACTGTGACAGGGAGCGTACCAACAGCCCAAAGGCCAGTGGCTAGCGCTGGGCGCCAGGCGTTGCGACGGCATGAGCTTCAGAGTCATACTTGTCTACAACCAGACCGTAAAGGTCAAATTACCGATCGGCATCATGCAACCGCTACGTCGAGAGGCTGAGTCACGCGCGACGCAGGCATTCACCTGACCAAAGGTGAAACTGGCTAAGCGGACATTCCCTGTGGAGGGTAGGTTACCACAGTCACAAGCCACATGCAGCGGTACTATGGCATGGCAGCTGTCATCCGCCATCCATTACCGCCTCAGACGGAATGCTGACAAGGACCAGGAGACTGGAATGAAAATATTTATTTGTCCGTCGGCGTAACCAAGTCAGATAAGTGAATGTCACTCCTGACCACAGGTGGCAGGATACAAGTCTGTGTTAGGCAGGAGAAAATTTCCGAGAATACAAGGAAGACTGCAATGTTCATTTCTGGCGTATGAGGTGTCATCAGCCAGCCATAACTAGCCCCAGGTTTTGAACGATCCAAAACCCGAGCCTGCGACCTGCTGAATAAAGTACTGTGCCGATAATGTTCTTCTGCTTCTAATACTGGAGGTTACGTGGGCTGCTGACGTGGCTCGAGATTGAGCCCCAAGGCAGTACGGGACGAGTGAGACCCGTAACCCATCGGTGAGCGCCCATCCACCAACAGAAGTCTGCTTTCCAATTTTAACATTTTTGGGTCAATAGCTGAAAAGGTACGGTTCGGGCCCTGAGGTTTCATGGTCTTTGACTTGGGTGCAGTTGCGAGATGATTGTTACGGCAACGAAATCAGCCATTCTAACTGCCGTACTCTTTGCTAATTTGTGAGAGAAAGCAATTTTTCTGGAAAAGGCCAACGTTTGAGCACTGCAGTCGCTTGAAAAAAAGTTTTAGAAGACGCAAGCGAACTTAACGGGCACATATAAAAGATCAGGTAAGCACGCCTGTTCGATCCCCAACGTGACTATGTAACTCAATTTTGTATGATTGTATTTAAACTTAATACTGTTATGAGCTTCCTGGAACTTTGAGCAGGGGGCGGGTGTTCATATTTTCCTGTCCAAAATCTTGAACGACCACTGCTTCATATAATCCATAGAGCCTGGCTAAACTTGCCAGGCCAAACATCTACGGCAGCAACATCTCCCCCCTACTGTCAAGGACGTAAAAATGGCATAAAACATTGCGTAGCCTCGGCTGCCTGGAGAAAAGAAGCTCAAATTAGCAAATATTAATTTGAGAAAGCCAGTATGGCAGTAGTAGTAGTAGTAGTAGTAGTAGTAGTAGTAGTAGTAGTAGTAGTAGTAGTAGTAGTAGTAGTAGTAGTAGTATTAGTAGTAATAGTAATAGTAGTAGTAGTAGTAATAGTAGTAGTAGTAGTAGTAGTAGTAGTAGTAGTAGTAGTAGTAGTAGTAGTAGTAGTAGTAGTAGTAGTAGTAGTAGTAGTAGTAGTTTGGTGAATATTGTAGCTGCCGGACGAGGGAGTAGGTGAGGACTTGTCGATATTGATTCTGGTCTGTCTGGTGATGACGCCACTGCAAAATTCATGTTAACTCATCAGAAATTAGGGTAGGTGACTTCCAACTATTAAATATGATAAGAAAATGCGTGAAAGTGATAAAAAATATGGTTTATTTACAACAGAATAGTGGGCATACACGGATAGTAAGTAGTGTTATCGACAAATCAACAGTTAAATAACGGTTCAATTGTACTAAGGTATATAATGCTTCGCAATATAAAAAATACTCTTTGATATGTATATGAATGTTGTTTATGCTGAAAACGGTTCCACGGTAAGAAGCACTAGCTAGTGTAAATGCAGCAGGGGGATAAACGTTAGATAACTCAATTAAACTTAGCGAAAATCGATGGTGCAGGAGCGGCTGGCCATAATCTCATGGCATGAATCATGAAAACAAAGATCCAATCGCAAAAAATCGGCTAAAAAACTATGAAGGAGGAGTCGGCCATTGAAATATGTAGGCCTAGACGCCCATCTTCGAATAAAGGAAATTCTGGTGGTAGTTCCTACACCAAACCGTCCACAGCACCAAATTCCACCAGATCATGGCTGAAAAACCACTTTGACCGACCCTAGGGCTATAATAAACGCAGCCCGGTTTAACTTGCCAGAAAGAAAGACATTTGCACTCACCAACAGGAATGAAGATGCTTCGCAGTCCGCAAGCGGAGAGACTGTCTTTGGTCTAAAAATGAGATCCTAGCCACCAGCTAGATCAAAATCATACTTCCTTCAAGTGGTGAATAAGAGCATTATGGTCTTCAGTCGAGGTAGCTGAATGCCATTAAAACCGAAGACATCCTTTATGATTTCGATAGCCATCGTGTTAGTTATGGTGCTTGTTGTCGACCGCATCTCTCCGAATTTTATGGCCGTCCGGATCATCAGATGTCGACAGTTCTTAGAAATAATTATCGGTATAGTGTAGCCCCGGGGAAGTTCTCGGGCCGATTTCGGCGGCTTGTGAACAAATAAGACCTCATAACAAAAGCACACGCTTTTCCGTAATGAAAATCTCCTGAGCAACTAAAGCAGCGTTCTTTAACTAGTTTCCTACTCAATAATGGTTTTGTCATAGCGTTTTGCTGACGAAGGCCGAACAACTTTCTTCTTATTCTAATTACCCGCAGACGGCACCTTAAAAAATATTTCTTGTAACCAGTCTAACAGGCATATAATGGTACTTTTTAGTGCACGAAGAATGAAGTCGTCGCCCTGTTCGTCTTTGGACCGTTTCATGATGAATTAATAATGTCTATGCTCTTAGTATTGAAAACGATTAGCTGGTGAATCACGCGGCAACAACTGAATGCCATTTTCCGTCTGACAGAAGGTGATTTGATACCTTTATTGCAAGGCATGACAGGTACTTATCGTATGTCACGGGTAGTGTTGGTTTAGGCCTGATTCTCGGTGTGTTCAAAACAAAATACTGTCAAATAAGTTTATCCATAGGTTTTATGACATAAATCCTGACAATTCTGCAGAACAGGATTTTTAATGTCAAATCAACCCCCCTTTTCTCGAAACTAATGCAGTTGCTTGTTCCAACCCCCCTTTTGTTTATCCTGAACGCAAATTCCAATTGGACACCTACAGAAGGGCTTTATTTCAACGTTTTCTGCTTATGCATATCTTCGATTAGAATATAAAGTGCACAAAAAGAGGTTTGTGTCCGGGAATTTCAGTGTAGAAAATTACTTGGATATCAAGAAGCGTCGGATTTCGTTCTAATCTGGCCCGTTTTTCTTTCATAAAACAGAAATGAACCATTTTCTAGTAAATAGCATTCTGCACCTCAGCCCAATTCAACTAACAAAAATGATAAAAACAAAATGTATGCCACCCTACCCAGTCAAACTTCGATCGCATCATTTTGAGGTAAGTCATCTGCTATATGTAGGCTGCCCTTTGAATGCCACCCTTTTCAAACTGAAGTCTTGGGACGATGTTTCGTGAAAACTCCTCGTTGAAGGAGCACTGCAGATCAAAATCCATGACCATTTGTTCCATGTGCGCATTTTCTTGACTGGTACTGATACTCGTTGTGCATCACACGATGGATGAGCCTTAGGTTGTCCTATTCTAGGATAAAGTGTTGCCATTCTGGTATGATAATATGCCAAATTAAGCTTGTTCCAACGGAAGAACAGGGTGTGTATAGCCTTAGCCTCCGACTCCTGGAGAAAAGTAACTCTAATTAGCAAACCTGTTAAATATGAGAAAGCTAATATAGTAGTAGTAGTAGTATTTTGCGTTAAGAATTTCCAAGTGTGCTCTATCAGTTACGAGTTTTTCATGGAAAGTAATTGTGCGGTAAATTTCACTTCCGAAAAGGGCCTAATTCTGCCAATGTTGCCCCAAGGTGTATTTCTGGGGTTCCTTCGGGCCTTAATATATTACGCTCTCCTGGACTTGGCGAGTAACACTAAACATGCATGACACTCAGAAGCACGCCTAAAAATGCAGATATGGAGGGACTAGGAATCGAACAGGCAACAGTTCAGGGTCTGTGGACCGGCCGTGAGGGCTACCCTTCGTGCACAGCGGAAGTCGATACATTAAAAGGGCGTGACAGAGATAAAGCTCGAACGCAGCTCTTCTAAACGAAGAGATATGCGTTACTGATAGCAGCAAACAGGCGAGCTCCAGGAAGCAGGCCAGAAGGAGAAGAGACGATCACTGGAACCTGGTGTTTATTGGCCTGAAGTTTTGGATTCTTTCTCCAACCCATCCTCAGAAAAGGTTGATTGGAGCACAAGGTACGTAGCATTTATAGGACACGGTGGTCAGACAACTCCGTGTCTACTCTCGCTGGTAGTCATCGTGTTCATTTCTGGGAGTCGTAGTTAATGCGATGCTGGCCGTTTTGGTCCGTACCCGAGTCGTTGATGGCCGTAATTTCATCCCCGTTGTCGATCCCTGGCGTGACAATTACTCGACCATTTGGTTCGCTGTCACCGGGACTACTGGTCACCCACCGGATCCTCCCGCTTAGCTAGCAGTTATGCTCCAGGCAAAATTAATAAGTCAGGCGATCGTCGAGCAGGCCTGTCCTAGGATACATTTTCACGAGTGGTCTTCAGTGCCAATTCCGTAGCTGATATACCATATAAAAGAAACACTAGCAACTTCCGTTTTAATGGCAGTGGTAACTGGATGGGCCATGATGGAATCGCAGACTATATCCAGCTGCATCCGAGCGCGTCTCCTCGTCAGACAGTATATTCGATCTTGTTCAATTTCCAGGGAAATTAATGTGCGAAATTGGAGTAAATAATTCGAAACGGAACTTTTCAGGCTCGGTCCAAAAGTTGGCAGTAATATTTGAGCCAAAATCCATCAGCTAAAACGGTATAACCGCGTACTATTCAGAAACCTCCTCGGAAATTAAATCAATCAGGATGAAGCTGGAGTTCGTATGCCAAAAACACAGGGGAAAGCTGGGGACCAACCGCTGAGCGTAAACCCTCGCAGTTCATCAGGCGGCGAAACAAGATGGTGGAAACCCTATATCTGGGTTTTGTAGCTAGTACCTGTGCTGCCAGTAAAGGGCAAATAATCACGTAGGATATTCCATTAGAAGAATAAGAAAAAGATAGTTTACTCCCGTTTCTGAATAAGCGGTACCCAATGAGGAAACGTTTGAAAGTAACCGTTCAAAGGAGATTTCGCTTTAAATGTTGCCTCCTTCCGGAAGGGCTTTGCGCCAGGCCACGCCTGATAAAATCTCTGACTTCGATTTCAAATTTCCCAGCCAGACCATTCAATATCAGAAGATAAATCACGGCGGGCACCGGGATTCGACGGAAGACCGGAAGGACGACAACTTTGCTGTAATGTCTCTAAATCACTTTCGCTTGAATCTAACGCTAACCAGCATATCTCTTAAAAATATACTGAGATTTTATAACTTCATAAATTACTGGACACAACGCTTCGTTGGAAGCGTATGGCGTTTCGTCCGTATGAATACGGAACATGCGGAAAACACCGATCACATACCGAAAACCGTTGTGCGGTTGATTTTGGTACGTTTGGACTTCCGGACGTTGAGCGCGAACTGTTATTGAGCTGGAATGCGTTTTGGGTAGAGGAATAACAAATTATGAGCACCGCTAGAGGCTGAATGAATGGATGGAAGGATGAACTGGGGACAGACGATATTCGCAAAACTGGACTGGTGCCGGGCGATATTTAAATACTACCCAGAAACTCCGGTTGGAAGACGTACCCTTGGAACGCGGAAGTACGGAACAAATTTCGAACAAGATGAAAAGGACTTCATTCAGAGCTCCTCGATCCGGAACAATGAAGCGCAATTAACGATATTGTTTGTGCGAACGATGCGTTAAAACCACCATGTTTCACATAATATGTTCAGCTTTCGAAAATGAGATTTTGATTTTGATGTTGCTTCTCATAACTAAATCCTACTTCATTCGATTGCGTTTCTGTTGCAGAGAAAGCTTCCATCGGTTGTTCAGGACGGAACGACGCGGCGCTGACTCATATTGTTCAACTAATCGTGGACCATGAATTAAAGGCATCGGAAGGATCAAATAAGTTATTCGTTATGGTCGGATAAGCTGGACCGGAACGAACAGATACAAGACCATTCGGACTGGAGGGAACGACTCGTCGGAATCAGCAGATTCGAAAAATGATAAAATCAATGGAACCTTTCATTGCGTTGCGTTGTTATATTGATACTGCGGACGATTTATGAACCGCCGCTTGTTTGGCGTGGAATAGGATATAGACTGGAAAGGGATCGATGACTTTCGGTATTCGTTTTAGGCATATACAACGAACAGGGTTAACGATTATACCGCAACGCCCTTCTGAAATACTAAGAATATAGCATATTCAACCCTTAAAAGTTCAAAAGACAACAAAGAAAATAAAGTAATCAAAAAGAAAATGAGGATAAACAGGAAATAAAAAGAGTAGAAAACAAAAGGTGTGAAGAAAAAAAAATAATAAAAAGGACGGAATATTTTTTGAGGATGCTATTTTGAAAGCATTATTCAAAATTTTCAGGCAGAATTAGCTCATTCCTCCACATTATCAAGAAGACAACTTAAAAGATGATACAAGAATCAAAAGGTTTACATACATCAAACATCTATTGGGACGAAGTTCAAATCTCACCTGTTTGTATTTCTGTTATTTTGCGTAGTATGTCGTGCAGGAGAGAGGTTAATGTGGAATGTAAGTTAGAATTTAATAAAACAGTTTTACGAATTCTAGTAAAAAAATAATTTTAATATGAAGGGGAAAAAGAAGGGA